>JAEQBH010007329.1:0-66816 GCA_016808115.1 Tetrastigma voinierianum | reverse complement strand
CGTGGAGCGAGTGCATACCACATGGCACCAGGATTTGGGAACACTTGGCACCTAAATGGCAAAGTGTCATACTCCTAGAATGCATGCAAATTAGTGGGAAGTAGTTAGTTGCATGGCTTGCCATGGGGTGACACTGCCATGGCTTGCCTCATGTAATCCCAAGCACCATGAGAAGTGGTCTTGTGTAGTAAATCAGAACTGAAGGGGTTCTTCCGCTGGATTAGATCAGTCCTAGAGAGGAAGAGAGAGAAAATCATAAAAGAGAGAAGAAGGAAAGCAAAAAGGGATCTGAGGGAAGTCTCGCCCTCCGCTGTCGTTTGAGAGATGTTGATCCACCCCAGAGATCTTTCCTCTGATTATTTGCAATTTGATATAGATGTTATTAGTTGGTTGATTGTTGAATAGATCTTGTGATTGATAATAATACCAATTCTAGGTTAGATTAATTGATATTGTTCCACCGCGATTTTCGGGTTCGAGTGAATTGCGTGTTGTCACGCTACTATTGGATTTGGGAAACTCAGTTTGGAGTGTAGTGTATGTGCCATATTAACATACCGAATGTTCTGGTTTGATTGATAATTTTGGAGTTGTGTGTATGGATAAGCATTGCAATTTCACATTTCATGCATTAACATGGAATCTGGGTTTGGATCAAAAACTCAGTTGGGATATTATTGTATGCATGAAAAACATGCAGAAATTTCTGGGCATCCATGCATGACTAACATGCAGAATGTTTTGAATTTTTAGATCAAAGAAAACTCAGTTTGGTGTATTGTATGCATGACTAACATGCAGAATGTTCCTGGGTTTTAGACTGAAGAAATTCAGTTTGGTGTAATGTGTATGCACAAGAAAAACATGCGAATTTCCTGGGCTTTCATGCATGACTAACATATTGAATCTATCGGGTTTTAGATCAAAGAAAATCAGTTTGGTGTATCATTGCTTGCATGGTTAACATGCAGAGAATTTTCTGGGTTCTTAGACCGAAGAAAATCAGTTTAGTGTATCATTGCTTGCGTGGTTAACATGGATTTTTTCTGGGTTTTAGCCCTGGTTGTTTTAGGCCATAACTTTTCCGTCGAACTCCGGTTGGGTGTTCTTGGACTCCTATGGAAAGTTCATGGTGTCAGAATCTATGCCAGCCATTCAGTTGAAATAGGTGCTCACATCTGTGCGAAAAAGCGGAGTAATTGGTATCAATATGGGTGTTTCAAAAACATTGGGTTGTAATGTGTTGTGCTTGAACATGGCCACTTCTTTGGCATGTAGCAGGCTATATGATTGACATACTGTGTCTCAGCTTAGAATGAGTTATGGCGGTACTTGCCTAAGTAATGAGTGGGAATTATGTTAATACATGCTTGAGATGTGTTGATATGAATGAAGCTGAATGATAGAAAAGATGTAAGAAACATGCTTATGTGATGTACTGATTTGAATGTGTGGAATATTAACATGAGCGCATGTTTGTGTTGATGTTGAACTGAATATATAAGAGTGTTCTGTCATTAGACATGAGTGTTCTGCTTTACCCCTAAAAGTGTACGATTATTAGAATGTCCATGTGAGGTCTTCATACACATTAGTCATGGGTTTGAGTGCGGTGACATAATTGCATTGCATTGGTGTCGTAACACCACATTACATGAGAGTCTGCGTACGGTACTGATTTGTACTTTGCGTTTGGTGTTGAATCGTGTGGGCTTAGGAATGGAATGAAGTCAATTGGAGTTCCACAACGTTAAGCAACGAAAAATGAAATGTGTAGGGCGTAGCAAGTAGGAATAGATACCCCCTCGGGTGAAAAGCACGAAAACTGGTTAAACGGCATATCCCACTTAGGTGAAAGCCCGAAAAATGTCGGGTGTAAGAGACCTGCGGTGAGACCCCGAAAAGTTCTATTGCCCCAGACACGAAGCTTGATTAAATAAATGTCCACGCAGACTACGGGTTGTGAGATGAAGTCAGCGACTCGATCTTGATTTCCCATTGGCACTTGCATTGGGTGGTGGGTCGGAGGTTGACCCTGTACTTGGGGCTTGTAGAGTGTCGTCTCATACATGCATGTAGATTTTTCCATGATAGGATAACATATATGCCTGATTAGTTTGTTGGTTTAATTTATGAAATGATCATTTACATGTGCACCTAAGTGGGAAATAGCCCGCCATACAAGATTTATCCCTGCGGCGTTAAGCTCACCCGTCGTGGGACCCCCTTTCAGTCTGGGCGGGTGCGGTGACAGCTCCTTAGATCTTAGGGATCATGAAGCGGGCGAGCTGTAGCCTTGATTCTTGTTTTGTGTATATATAAAACGAACTAGTTTTTAATATATGTTTTGTATTAGAAGTGATTTAACTCTTGGATCTATAGAAATGTATGGTCTTGTAACCATATGGACGAGTATGGATGATGGGCCCTATTGGGTCATTTTACTCATGTATGGGTCTCATGATATGAGACACACAGGTTTCCGCAGGTTGACGGTGGTCAACGGGACCCCCGGGTTTTGAGGTGTCACATGACTAGATCTAAAAATACAAATGGAGCTATCGGCGGGAGGCAAACCAACATTAATTCATGAAGAGGACAATGGAACCACCAATACCATATAGAAGAGAGCTGAACATAGGGGAAACGGTTGTCGTGCACCTTGACTGCGGGACGGTCGGAGAATCCCGGGGTCTTGGGGACTGCGGCTGCGAGCTCAAAATCATGGCTCTTGAGCAAGTGAATCTCTCCCCCCATGATCAAGCCGGAGGGTAGCCTTTGGCGGCCAGTAGCGATGCTCTCATTCCGACCCTTCCAATTCCTTCACCAAGGCCTACCCCCCAAAATCCACCTCTCCCCCAGACTTTACTACTTGGGCCTCCCTAGCCCAAGAATCCTAAAACATAGCCAATTCACCAAGTGAAGGTTCTTTTGTAATTTTTTTTAGGCCTTACATATTAAAAAAGAAAAAGAAAAAAAGGGTGAAGGGTTGATACCATTTCATTTAATTTTTTTATTAGAGCCTTATAGACAAAAGAAAAAGGGGTGAAGGGCTGATACCATTTCTTTTTTTCTTTTTTCTTTTTTTGTCGGACCATAATGTGTTTTGAGCGGATCCATATACACACAAAAAGCGCTTTGAAGACATATCATATTCAGACTAATCCCCATAATAGTCTATAGGGACCATATATAAGAACGATATTGTTCTAACATAGAACACAACTGCTTTCTCAGGGTTCGAACTCGAGACCATTGGTTAAGTTAAAGAACATAAGACCTAACCATCTCACTAAGTGATTTTTTTTCTTTTTTGTAGATTAGTCTTGAAGGTCATTTAAATTAGATACATCTCACCATAAGTCCAAATTCAATTTTGAAACGTTTCTTGTTTGAGGTCCTCTGAACCCATTATGGAAGGTGCTTAGAATTTAAGAGTTGTGTTTGGTAGGGAGGAAAAAGTTATGGTGTGATGTATTCCTTAAATAATAATTTATTTAAAATAAATAATTGGTTTTCTTAGCCCTTTTATGAAAATATAAATAATTTAATAATAAAAATATCAAACCCAGACTCGGGAATGATTATTTTCTAATTTTAAATCCTATGAACTTTTTTTGTAAGAAACGAGTTTTTTTTGAAACAAGAGAGGAATACCAATTTTGGTATTCTCTAAAAATATGTTATTGCTCTTTGAATTGTGTTTTTACTTGTGTTCCTCAGAATAAAAATAATAATTTAAGAACCAAAAACGTGTTTTCTATATATATTTTTGTTCTCCTTGTTTTGAAAACACAAAGACACTATTTATCTGTTCTCTGAAAATTGATATTTTATCTTAATTTAGTGTTTATATGTTTTTATGTTTTGAAAAAACAAAAAGCGAAAAACAAACGTGTTTCTTGTTCTCATTGATTTTAGGAATATAAACGATTTTAGGGTAACCAAAGAGTTTACTAAATTTCTATCTCAAAGTCCCTCTTACTATTAAAGGATTCTGAAACATTTATTTTAAAATTTTGGTAAGTTAGATGAAGACGGGATAAAGATCATTATCAATATTTGTATTCTACTTTTTGGTAATAATGAAAATTTAGACGGCGTCATTAAGATTAGAGGCAACTAATAATAAAATAGGGTCATCTTCTCCGTTACACGGCTCTTTATTACATAACCTCCCTTTTTTTAATTTCAAAATTCAAACGGCTCTTTATTTCATAGCCTCCTTTCTCTCCATTGTTTTTGCCATTTGAGCTTATTAATCCCACCTCCCTTAATCACCTCCCTTTCTCTCCATTGTTTTGCCTTCGAAGCACCCCATTAATCACCACAAGCGTTATATACCCCTTGTCCAGCGTGGCGTTATCTTTGAGAATTATGGGCGACTCATAAGCATCCACCCATTATTGCCCATTGGATAACCATCCATGACGATCTCCACTTAATGGCTATATAACTACTTAGGAGTTTATATTTTAGAATGGAGGTTTTTCTTTTTGTATTTGAAAAGAATTTTCACCTTGTTTGTTTATTTCATTTCAAAACAACGGAATTACGAAATTTCCACTCATGGAATTTATTGAGGAAGCGTTGGAAATCGTGGTTAGGCGAGGAAAAAGCTTCGGATTAAAGACGCGTGAGTTCAGATTTACGGTTTTCATTACATTTTAGTTGTTTTTTGTTTTTGTTTTTGTTTTGATTTGGTTTCTTACGTGTTTTAGAAGGTGGGTGGTGGAAGCGAGAAGAAAATGGGTTGTGGAGGAAGTTCTTCGAGGGTTCGAAGTTGAGAGGGAAAACGTGCGACATCGAGGGTCAGGTGCAGGTGGCGAGTGGTGATGGGTTCTTCGCCACTTTGTGTGCCGTTACTCGAGCTCGTCGAGGATTTCGGGGTGGTTCGCAAAGAATGGTATGCAATTCGCATTCGAGACGACTTTACGAGGACTTACGGTAAATGGGTTTCTTTTTCTCTGCTCTGTACTCATATTTTTACATAATTTAGTTAATTAGTTAATTTGGAGTTAATGGGATAATTGCAGACAAGAAGAGCCTTGAGGGCCTTGAGCTGCAGGTGAGGCTTGGTATAGTCCGGAGTAGGCGGGTCCCAAAGCGGCGGTGGTGACTCCGGTGCGTGGGCGCTCGTCCGAGAGTTCAAGCCCAGTCATGGCTCAGTCTTTGTGAACATCTCCTCGAGCATAATATACCCGGACCATCTTCAAAACATACTTTGATCCATCAAGCGAGGCGAGAGAGTATTATAATGGGCGCTAATTCAATTTTAATTTCAAGTTTTTGTTTTGTTTTTTTGTTTTTTGTTGAGTATTAGAATTTCCAGGAAGGATGGTGTGATGGGAGGGGAACCGTGGAGCTATCAAGAGGGAGAGAGCAATTTCCTATTCCATCTCTCAGAAGGTATAATGAATTGAAAGCAGTTTCCTATTCTAAGAGATCAATTTCTAGAATCATCATATATATTTTCTGCCTTTTTTTTTTTGTCAAGCTTGTTTTTATTGTTTTAGTTTTGGAAACAATTGCAAACTTGTTTTTGAGTTTGGGGTCTCTTCTTTCACGAGTTAACTTACACGGAAGCCTCCGCTGCCGAGCCTTTGTTCGAGTTACGAGACATCCACCTTTCCATACTTTATGGGGATTTTGGGTCCACCAGCCTCCTGAAATTTTGAAGAATCAGGACTCATTTTTTTTACTAGCTTTACAATTTTAATTAATATTGACTTGACTCCAAAGGAAGATTAAGCAAGACCTGCAGCGTGTAGCCAGTGGAATAAATCTGCATATGTCACACAGAATACTTGTCTCACGATAAATTTGAAGAAGTTTCAATGCATTAACAAGACACAGAAGCAGTTGTGAGGACAACGTCATCAGCAAACCAAATTACAAACAATCTCTTTTTGCTTTCAGGGGCTTAAAATTACAAAACAATAGTAAGCCATTACACACGTGGCCGCATGTTTTATCTCGATTTCAAATCTCAGTTTCCATTTGCTCCACCTCTTAGAGGCCACTCTTCAATGTTCTTGGTACTCATTCCCGCATCGGCACCATGCAAGGCGGAGTTGTTTCAATGGAGAAAAGTCTCATATAATTAACCAACCAAGAAAACCTTTATATTTTATCTACGGACGAGAAACCATTTTACTTATCCCTACTACTTTGTTTTTTACATCTAAATAAACATATCCTGATTGTTTTAAAAAGACCATTACCTTGCCTTGACTAATTACATTTACACCAAAACTTATAGTTGTTATATTCATGTTAATTTTTGATAATATATAAACACATATTTTAATCATGCAATTTTATTATTTTCTCTTTTTTTTTTTTGTGGACGTTGTAGGTGGGTTAGGTTTTAAGAGAATAAGGAAGTTTGATTTACCGACAAGTATTCTTCTATTCCTTTCATATTCGGTGTGATAATCTAAAAACTCTGTGAGATATGTTCTATTATTTAATTGGTTTTGATAAGCAATAGGTGAACTTTGGTATGTGGAGCCAAATTTCTGCAACAATTTGATTTTAAAGCTTGCTATTAGGGGTGGGGAGCCAATCAACCTTGTTTAGAAAAGGGGCGATTTCTCTTAAGTGGTTGCATTTATTTGTCTTTATCAAGCTTCTATAATCCTTATTCCTTATTCTTTTTTTTTTTGGATCGGTAAAAGTAATATATTGATCAGAAAAAATAAGGAAGAGAGCTCATGACCACAAAGTATACGGAATGGAAATTCACGAGTATTAATAAAAGGAAGGGAAAACCTCACCACCTTTTTTACATAGAAGGCCATCCATTCCGAAAATCTAAGATGGAGATGCACCTCTTCACCTAAGAACACCCTATTCCAGCTCCACGATTCTAGACAGAAAATGTTTTAATCTAAAATCCATCTACCATCCCATCTTTAAAAGCTATTCGATTTCTCTTTCCACAATATCAAAAAATTATACAAGGAATACAATTCCACGGCTTTTTCCCTCTTTCCCACAAAGATCCCTTCCACTCAAGAAGCGAGAATCATTGCCCATATTTGAGAACAAAGCACATCATAGTTTCGAAGCATCACATTTACATTTTTGTCGGAAACTTGTTTTGAGTTTGAAGATCTTCTTTCTTTTCGGCCTCAAGAACAAATCATTGCTAATATTTGAGGAACAAAGCAAATCATAGTTTCTGACATCACATTATTTTTTTATTTATCGAAACTTGTTTTTTGAGTTTGAGATCTTCTTTCTTGCTTTGGCGCTCAAGAACAAATCATTGCCCATGTTGAGAACAAGCAAATCGCCTTTTCTGAAGCATCACATTTTCTTCTTTTTTTGTTGTCAAACTTATTTTTATTCTTATGGTTTAGAGCATTACAAAGAAACTTATTTGTTTGAGTTTAGAGATCTCTTCTTTATTTGCTTCCCACGACATTCAAAACTGATATTTACTTATATTGAACAAGGCCAATCATATTTTCAGAAGCATCACGATTTTCTGCCCTTTTTTGTTGTCAGAGCTTGTTTTCTTTGTTATGGTTTGGAAACAATCCTTATATGGAGATGTTGGAATCAATGTGGCGGAAATGGAAGAAATCAAAGAGGTAGAACTACATCGAAGAAAGAGAGGGAGTTCACAGTGACGAGGAAGAAAGGAACTTGATGGGAACAAATACTCAAACAGAGGGATGAGAATGGAAAGAAGAAATGGAAAGAGAAGAGGCTTAATGAAAAGAAGTGAACCTATGATAAAGTCCTTCTATAATTGGCTTGGTGAAAAAGAGATAGAGTGGTGCTTTCATTCTTAGAGAGAAAAGAGAGGGAAATGATGGAAGCTAATATTATGTTGAAGAGGCAGAGGGTTCAATATATTTATAAGGGAACAATTCAAAGGAATTTGGAAAGATCATGGTAAAGAGAGACAAGGAGATAGAAAGGGACTGATAATTCTGAGACAAAAATTATGGATTGATAGTCTTGACCATGAATTCAAATGTAATGAACATGCACTCTATGCTCACTAAAATTGAAAAAGTTGTATGAATACCCTTGGTGCTAGGCAAGATCAATTGGTCACTTTTGTGTGGTGTTGCCTCATAATGATTCATTGTAATCACTCCTCCTCATCTTAATAAAAGCTCAAAACCACTTGTTTAGACAATTACGTATTTAATTTCTAAGGTCTTTTGTCAACGGTTTCATAGATTGTGGTTTAGTTTAGTTTATCAAATAATTGATATTTGGTTGTATAATGGATTTGGTATTAGTGTGGTGACTGTTCGGTTGCATTGAATTGATTGAATCAAGTTGTGTATGTGCCTTTAGTCTACCAACACAACCATAGGTGTAGGAGAATCATAGCAAGACAAACCCAACTACATGAATCTCACAGAATCAATCAAAGCTAAGCAGAAACCCTCCAAGTATGCTCCTCCTCCTTCTCCAAGGCCTTTAATGGAGGATACTCGATTCTGATTCTAAAATGAAATCCAAAGGCAATCTCTAATAAGCGATACAAGAAAGCGATCTTGGTTCTTATACCCCATCAGTTAAGCTCTGCAAGGATCTTTACCCACCATAGCAATTGGATAGAATGAATTGGATTAAGTCCAACAGAGAAGAATATTTTTTATTCATAATAAATCTGTATCTTTACATGTACATATTTATAGAGATATTAGAGATCTACTGATCAAGCTATTCCTAATTAAGTTATTTGCCTAACGGAGAAAATCTCTAAACTAGGAAATAGTACAATAGTAATAGGAAAGAATTACAATAAAGAGATCTTTGACTAATAATCAATATCATAACCACTCCCCTCAAATGGTGCATAGATGTCACACATGCCTAACACTTGCAAAAAACTTTAAGGCAGCTCGACAGAAACAACTTTGGTGAGGATATCAACCAATTGATCTTCGGATCGAATCTTAGGCAACTCGATAATTTTCTCATCCAATTTCTCCTTAATGAAGAATTTGTCTACCTCCATGTGCTTTGCTGTCTGATCATGTTGTACGGATTTTGAAACAATATCCACATCTTTGCTATTATCACAATAAAGCCAAGATAGGTTGCCTATGCGAGATAAGTGATCCATCAATAGAAGTCATAGCCACAATGCCTCACATATTCAAGTGTCATACCCTTAAATTCAGCCTGTGCGCTTGAGCGTTGCAACAACGTTCTGTTTGGCTATATGTAACGAGATTACCACCTACAAGGTGAAATATCCGAAAGTAGATCATCATCATCTATTGCTTATTGATCGATCACTATATGCATCCACTTTGACAATGCATTTAGTGAACAAAGTAATGCCCTTTCTAGGAAGACGGACTTGAATGCCTTAAAATCTGTATCACCTTGCATTCATATCTTATTCTCAAGATTATGTAAAGCGGCTAACAATCTCACTCGAAATGCATAGGCAAGATCGGCCTAGTGTAGGCTAAGTACATCAATCTTCAACTGACCCTTTGATATCTCCCTTTATCCAGCGAACTTTTTGATTAGTCTCAACCACATAACTTCAATCCTTCTTCTATGGTGTATCATTTAGTTGACATGCGACATACTAGTTTCCTACAACAAATCTAAAGCATATTTTCTGAGACAAGAAAATCCCTTTATCGAGATCGAGACACTTGATCGATAAAATATTTCAAGTGATAAAGGGTCTTTCATTTGAATTAAACGACGGTAACACATGTAGGTATTCCCTTCCATCAGGTCATTTCCACAGAGGCACATACCATCCAACATACACAATAGGGCAGTGATCAACATAAAATTGAACAAATTACCCAGGTTTCTTTATATGAATCAACAATTAACGTAAATAATAAAAAGTAGTTAAAAATCAAATGAGTTTAGACTCATCAACTCAACATCAGTACCCTTTTGATATGACATACCTAAAAAGACACATCGCAATGCTTGAGGTGCCAACTTGTTGCGACGTTTATGAAGATGTGCAAATGCTGACCAAAGACATGAGGTGGTAAGTTTGGACCGGTGGAGGCAGTGTTGCTTCAATAGAGCACAGGATGGTGTCCGGAAATCAATAGTGCTGGAAGGTACTCGGTTGATCAAATATGCTGCAGAGGTAAGTGCGTGTCCCCAATAGGATAAAGGCATATGTGCTTCTATCGTGGAAGCACGAGACTGACCTCAACAAGTGGCGATTTTCGCTCGCCACCCCGTTATGTTGGTGTATCGGAACAAATGGATTTGATGAATGATATGTGAGCTTCAAATCTTAGCGATTCAAAACTCAAATATTCACCTCCATTATCCTTTGCCTTGAGCAGACACATGCATTATGCGACTACAAACCATTTTATGAAAATTTTGAAATAACAAGTTTACTTCACTTTTGGACTTCGCCAGGAACATACCCGAGTCATCTGGTACAATCATCAATAAAAGTAACAAACCCGATGCAATCCGTCAAAGTAGCAAATTTAGATGGGCCCAAACATCATAATGTATGATCATAAAAGGCCCCGGACTTTTGTTCAAGTTAATGGAAACGAAACGCTAGTGGCTTTGCAGTTCACAAACATCACATTGGAAACTAGAGACATCAAAGTTTGCAAATAAACTAGGAAATAATTTCTTTATGTAACGAAAAGCATACCCCATACGTCGATGCCATAACCATATCTCAGTTTCCCTTTTTTTTTTTAGAACCTGATCTTTAAAGCTTAGCGCAACTCATCTTAACTTTTAGACACCAAAATTACAAGTAATACCAAAGCTTCCCCTTACCTAACACCACAACCAATGCGTTTGCCTTGTCAGGATGTCCTTAAATACACAATATTAGGCAAAATGTGACCACGAGAATAAGGCGTGGTTATTTTAAGCTGACAAAAGATTATAGTTCAAGGAACAGCAGCGAATCTAAATTCAAGGTGTTAGTGAGGACAAGGATCCTTCCCAATATTCGGAATTGAGAGTACCATTGGCGGTGGAAACGAGGAATGTTGTGAGGAAGATTTAGAGGTGAAACTTGTCTAGAATCAAATATCATATGATCCAGTAGCACCGAGAATCAATTATCCATGCACTATTAGAAACAAGTGTATAAATATTTAAAACCTTACCAACATTACATAACTGCTTTGGCTGTAATGCAGAGGACTTTTCAGCTATCATCCTCGTCTTTGTTCCAACAATTGTAGTAGTAGAGGCCTTATTGTAATTCTTCTTCCAAAATCACGGCTATGATCCCACCATGATGGATATCCCACAAGTTCATAGCATCGACTTTTTGTTTCACCAGTTTGATCACAGTGAGTACATTTGTATGATGATTTGTCTCCACCATTAGAGTCTTAGGATGGGTGACGCAGATGTTGTGTTGAGGAGACCAGTTTTTATTAGACCGAGTTCAGTCACATGGCTAAGCCGAATTTTCAGGTTATTAGGTACATCTTCGCGATCGAACATCTTCATGTGAACTAGTGCACTAACCTCTTCTAATTCAAGGATAGGATCCTTCTTCAAGATTTTTCCGCGCACTTGCTCAAAATCACCCTCTAATCCAAAGAGAAAGATATGCACCCTTTGTTGTTGAAGCAATTTTTTATAGGATGCAATATTTGTCTCATCCACCATGACCACCTTATGCGATTATCCAACTCACGAGAAGATTTAGAGTCGGTTCTCCATAATATATATAAGTGGTTTGCCATTTGTTTTGCAAAAGAAAGCCCTGCGGTTCAAAGGTAAAGCCTGTCATTCATACGCTCCATCATAAAGGCTTTCAAACCAGAGCTTTCCAAATATCTTGTGCGATTGGTAAGCGAATGTATCGCTTCATAATCTCCGGGGACATAGACATCAACAACGATCTTTTAACCTTCTGATTATCTGAATACCACTTTTCATAGCCTTCATCTTTCTTATGTAGGTGGCGGCAGTGCCACAAATGAAAGAGGATTTCTCCTTCTCAGCAATTTGGATCCCAACATTTGAGACCACGGATCATAGTTGGTCTCATTGATACAATTACAGATTGAATGATGAACCTTCATGTTGAATAATGATGGGGGTGGGTTGGTATAGACGTTTGATCGACTTGCTCATGGTTTAAGGATTCAAAGAAGAATGATTTAGGGTTTCGTGGCTTTGATACCAACTTGTAAGATGAAGAATATTTTATTCCTAATAAATACGTATCTTTACATGTACATATTTATAAAGATATTAGAATCACATAATCAAGCTATTCCTATAATTAAGTTATTTTTCTAGCGACAAATATCTCCTAAACTAGGAAAAATATAATAGTAATAGGAAAGTACAATAGATAATCTTTGACTATTAATCAAATATCATGACAACGAAGCGATCTTTTTGGTTCTTATACCCCATCAGTTATGCTCATGAGATCTTGAGCAATTGGATAGAATAGATTGGATTAAGTCAAGAATTATACATTACGATTGGAATTAATCAAATGGGCAACTCCTTGTTGTCTTGATTATATATACCTAAAAAAAAAAAATCAGATTGGAAAAGTCATGGGGAGGGAGCTGGTTGTGTTTTTTAGGGTATATAGTTTTGGTTTTGGATTATGGATTTTTGTACTTTGTTTACCACGAAGCCATTAATGTAGCCCTGAAATAGAGATATAGACTTGTTTTCCATGTTTTGGATTAATTGTGAGCGGATGAATCGGTGTAGATTGATTTGAAGGAGTTAATCATCTTGTTTCATAATTTCTACAAATCTTAATTATTATATAGGAGCTTGAGCAGACTTTTTTTTCATTTTCCGTGATATATTTATTTTAGGTCTTTGCTACCAATGAACTAATGATGAACAATATAGATATTGTCTTTTCGAACCTAAGAATCTTCATGATTTTAAATGCTTATACAAAGTTAGGATCGGTTAGAACTCGAAGAAAGTAGGGTGCATTTGGCTTCGACCCATTGGGCTAACTGGCCATCGAATTAAGTAGGAGCCATTAATTTATTGACCCGAAAAAACAAGGCCAAATTAGGCCTTGCTCGGTCCGTCGGCCGAAATTTTGCCTTTATAAGGCAATTTGGCCCGACCAGCAGTTTTGTGGCTGGTAGAATTTGCTATATTTTAGGCTGAAAAGTAGACCAATTTTGAGAAGCTAAAGCTCGTTCCGGTTCATTGATGTTGGCTCATTATTTCGACCATTTTGAATTGCCACCTATATCGGAAGAGTAGTAAAAAAGAAAATATAGAGAAAAAGTGGAAGGAAATAAAATTTATAGGAAAATAAAAAATAGGTTTAAACTTAATAAATTAATTATATATATTTATTCAAGCTTATTTTATTTGTTTATCTCTATTATATAAAGAATAAGAAATTTAAAAATATATCAAATTATGATTATATTTGATTTTCTTTTATATTTTTCACATTGAAATTAAACATGAAAATTATTTTTTCTTAGTTTTTTCTTTCCTTAGTATTTTAGGTTCAACCCAGACCGAAAGAGTGTGCATACATAGTATTATAAACTTCTTACATTTTGAAATAGAATATCATAAGTAACCCCCATCCAAATATAACATTCTATTTGTATTCTACATATTAGACAAATTGTAAGATCAAATATATAAAGGGATAATAGTTTAAAGGGGACAAATTCAAAACTTATTTGCAAAACTAACATTATTTTTTTTAAATCTAAAAGGATGTACAAAAAGATAGCATTTAGGAAAAATTCCCAGCTAAGGATATGAACATAGTGGGGTGTAATCGGAGTCGAGAGCTAATGATCTGATGTCAAACACGAACTCAATTCGATAAAAAAAACTCCAAATCTCATACTAGACTCGACTCGATCAAAACTTTTTTTTTTTTTTGGTCTTTGGAACTCAACTCGGGAAATAGTGAGTTACTTGACTCGACTCAACAAAACTTGAATCAATTAAAAATTAATAAATAATTATACTCGACTCGATTTGAAATCGGCGAAGTTGATCAATTAATAAAAAAGCGGCAAAGCTCGATTAAACTAACAAGCATCTCAATTGGGTATTGTGATACTCGAACTTCGACTTGACAAACTATAAGCCATTTCGAACTGCGAGGTCAAATTTGAGTATTCTATGATCAGGATTCGAGTAAGCTTCATATTTACACCCCTAGTTATAATTTGTTGGATGAGAGAGAATGCCCGTTATCATGTAGGGATTTATCTTTGCACTTTCAAGGGCATTTTAATTCGAAAAGTGACATTTTCTAGATGACTCTTGCAAGAGATTAGTTTTACAAATAACTTTTGGATTTGTCTATTTTAAACCAACTTCTCATAGACAAAGACCGAAGTTTCACAAATAAAAGCTCATATTAAGAACACAAAGAAAATGTGTGTATGAGATAATTTCGATATCATGCTTCAAAAAAAAAAAAAAAAAAAGCCTTTATGAGATGTGGAACATATGTAACATCAAGTAGAATGTTATGTTTTACATTAAGGTGATTGTAATTTTATTTATTAAAAAGTTTATAATGCTATATATATATATGGACTTATCTTAGTATTTACAACCATCATGATTTATTAAGGTCAAAGCATATGAAATCTACAATTGTTGAATTCAATGACCTGATAATAAAATATGAAAAAAAAAAAAAACACCGTATTTACATAGAAAACCCTTACGGGAAAAACTATAGACAAGGAGAAAACTTCACTATGAATATAAGAATAATTACAAATTACAACGGAATAGAGAAATAACCCTAAGTATATATTTGATATGATAAAAATACTCGAACAATATGTATGTAGCGAGAGAAAAGAGAAAAGGCAAGTTTCGACACTATTTGGAGGAGCTACCATATGATTTGGAAGACTAGTTGCCCATGATGAGTTAGGTATGATTCATACCAATCGGTCATGGCCCGTTAATCATCATCCAAACACACCTTTAACGTGATTTTCGGAGTGCAATTTGGTTGAGCAATATGGCCATCGATTGGCCATTATCTGACGGCTTCATGGAGTTCATCGGCTTCCTAGAGTAGAGGAGCACTATGTAGACTTGACCAATCAAAGGTAAATCCATATAGCACCCCCAGCATCATATTTTTTGCTTTATTTTTCTTTTTTTGTGTCAAACTTGTTTTTTATTGTTTTTTGGTTTTTGGAAACAATTGCAAACTTGTTTTTGAGTTTAGTGAGTCTCTTCCTTTCACCTTTAGTACTCAAGAGCTAATCCTTCACGCTTGTTGAGAACAAGAAAATCATATTTTCTAGAAGCATCATATATTTTCTTCTTTTTGTTGTCAAACTTATTTTAGTGGCACAGTACCAAACTTGTTTTGGTTGAATCATCTCTTCTCTCTTGCTTTTCGGCATTCCAAGAACAAATCATTCCCCATATGCCATACTCATCACATTAAGGTTGTTTTATCGTTTTCTACGAGAGATGTACGTGAAGCGATGACGATCAGCGCTTCAAAATGGCTCCTCAAAGCATGACTTGTGAAACCCGGAAAAGCGTATTATTATTATTATTTTTTTTTTGAAAATGAGCGAATTAGTAATTCTTGTCGGGACGGTACAAACAAAACCCTAGATTTTCTCTAGACCTCAGATGGCCAAGAAGCGGATGCGCCATTAGAATCATCTCGCGAGAAATCTAGTAAGACCAAACAAACTCGTCGAATTCCGAGACAATTCAGTTTTCACGTGTTCGAGGCGGACGGGCTTCAATCGGGGTGACACATGGAGCAGGGGAGTGCATGCCAGCAACTCAGGATTTAGAACACTTGGCACCTAAATGGCCAAGTGTCATACTCCTATAATGCATGCAAATTAGTGGGAAGTAGTTGGTGCATGGCTTGCCATGGGTGACACTTGCCATGGCTTGTACCGTAATGTCCAAGCACCATGAGAATTGGTCTTGTGTAGTAAGTGGAGACAGAGGGTTCTTCCGCTGGTTAGATCAGTCCTAGAGAGGAAGAGAGGAAAATCATAAAGAGAAGAGAAGGAAAGCAAGGGATACCAGAAAAAGGAAGAAAGGAAGGAGAAAGGAGGAGGGCTACGTCCTCCATTGTTGCCTAGTTTGGAGGACCCAAATTTGATCCCACACACTACAAGGGTGAGGTATCTTTCCTCTTTGGTTATTTCCTTGTTTGGGGCTATGGAAATGGCATTTGGTTGGGATTTGCCTATGTGATTGTTTGAATGAATAACATGCTGGGTATGATGTTGTCAGCGCTGAATTTTCTGGGTATTAAGACTGAATTTGTGATGTTGTACTTGCTGAATTTTCTGGGTTTGAAGACTGAATTTGTGATGTTGTACATGCTGTTTTTTTTTTTTTTTTGGTTTTTAGGTTGAAACTCAGTTTGGTGTATTATTGTATGCATGACTAACATGCAGAGATATTTCTGGGTTTTAGACTGAAGAAATCAATTTGGTGTATTATTGTATGAATGAAAACATGCAGAATTTCCTGGGCTTTCTGCATGACTAACATGTAAGAATCTTTTGGGTTTTAGATCAAAAAACTCAGTTTGGGGTATTATTGTATGCATGAAAAACATGCAGAATTTTAAGGCATCCATGCATGACTAACATGCAGAATGTTTTGGGTTTTTAGATCAAAAGCTCAGTTTGGTGTATTATTATGCATGACTAACATGCAAGAATGTTCTGGGTTTTAGACTGAAGAAATTCAGTTTTGGTGTATTATTATGCATGAAAAATGCCGGGTTCTGGGCTTTCATGCATGACTAACATCATTGAATCTATCGGGTTTTAGATCAAAGAAAATCAGTTTGGTGTATCATTGCTTGCATGGTTAACATGCAGAATTTTTTTCTGGGTTCTTAGACCGAAGAAAATCAGTTTGGTGTATCATTGCTTGCATGGTTAACATGCAGGATTTTTCTGGAGTTTTTTAGCCACAGTTGTTTAGGCCATAACTTTTCCTTCGAACTCCGATTTGGGTGTTCTTGGACTCTATGGAAAGTTCATAGAGTCCAGAATCTAGCCATAAGCCATTCAGTTGAAATAGGTGCTGCATCTGTGCCGAAAAACTGAGTAATTATTTATCAATATGGGTGTTTCAAAAACATTGGGTTGTAATGTGTTGTGCTTGAACACGGCACTTCTTTGGCATGTAGCAGGCTATATGATTGACATCTTGTAATCTCGACTTAGGAATATGAGTGCATGGCAGTACTTGCCTAAGTAATGGTGGGAATTATGTTAATACATGCTTGAGGATATTGATATGAATAGACTGAATGATAGAAAAGATGTAGAGCATGCTTATGTGATGTACTGATTTGAATGTGTGGAATAATAACATGGCGCATGTTTGTTGATGTTAGAAGCGAATATAGCAAAATGTTCTATGCATTAGACATGAGTGTTCATAGCACACACAAAGTGTACGGTGTAGAATGTCCATGTAGAGGTCTTCATACATTGGTCATGGGTTTGAGAGCAGTGACACAAATTGCATTGCATTGGTGTGCGGTAACACCACATTACATGAGGAGTCGTGCAGTGCGATTTGGCCTTTGCGGGTTTGGTGAATCGTGTGGGCTTGGGAATGAGACGAGTGATTGAGTTCTGAAGTTAACAGCGAAAAAAATGAGAAATGTGGGCGTAGCAAGTAGGAATAGATACCCCTCCAGGTGAAAGCACGAAAACACAGTTGACGACATATCCCACCGGTGAAAGCGAAAAATGTCGGGTGTAAGAGACCAGCGGTGAGACCGAAAGTTCTGTTGCCCAAAGAAAAGACCACGAAATGATTGGCCGGCTATCCATAGACTACGGGTTGTGAGATGAGTCGAGCGACTCGATTACTGATTTCCCATTGGCACTTGTTGGGTGGTAGGTCAGAGGTTGACCCGGTACTTGGGGCTTGTAGGTGTCGTCTCATACATGCGTACAGATTTTCCATGATAGGATAACATATATGCACCAAATTTGGTTGTTGGTTTATTTGTGAAATGATCATTTACATGTGCACCTAAAACAGGAAATAGCCCTTATAAGATTTATCCCTACTGGGCGTTGAGCTCACCCGTCGTGGGACCCCACTTTCGGTCTGAGACGGGTGCGGGGCGGGCCAGACTCATGAATCTTGGGATCATAGACGGGCGACGGCAACCAGATTTATTATTTTGTGTATATACTTAAGTGAACTAGTTTTTAATATATGTTTTGTATTAGAAGTGATTTAATAACTCTTGGATCTATAGAAATGTATGGTCTTGTAACCATATGGACGAGTATGGATGATGGGCCCTATTGGGTCATTTTACTCATGTATGGGTCTGTGATGAGACACCACGGAGTTCCGCGAGGTTGGCGGTGTAGTCAACTTGACCCCCAGGTTTTGGGGTGTCACATGACTAGCTCTAAAAATACAAATGGAGCTATCAAGCAGGAGGCAAAACCAACATTAATTCATGAAGAGGACAATGGAACCACCAGTACCATATAGAAGAAGGCTGAACATGGGAAGCGGTTGTCGGTGCACCTTGACTACCGGGGGCCGGTCAGTGGGGTCTTGAGGACCTCGCTCGCAGGCTCAGATCGCGGCTCTTGAGCAGTGGATCCTCTCCCCATGATCCAAGCCAGGAGGGTAGCCTTTGGCGGCGGTGCGATCAAGTATCATTCAGTGCACAATTCCTTGCCCAGGCCTACCCAAAATCCACCTCTCCCCGAGACTTTACTACTTGGGCCTCCCTAGCCCAGGTCTAGCTCTTAATTCCTGAAGTGAGGTTCTTTTATATTTTTTGACCTCCCATATTAAAAAGAAAAAGAAAAAAGGGTGAAGGGTTGATACCATTTCATTTAAAATTTTTTTTATTAGGCCTTATGAACGAAAAGAAAAAGGGGTGAAGGGTGTCACCATTTCTTTTTTTCTTTTTCTTTTTTGTCGGACATATGTGTTTGAGCGGATCCATATACCCAAAAAGCGCTTTGAAGACATATACCATTCAGACTAATCCCCATAATAGTCTATTCAGGGACCATATATAAAACGATCTTTGTTCTAATACCCCTTCGAGCACAAGCTGCTTTCGGGGTTGAGACTGGGACCATTTAGTTAAGTTAAGAGACATAAGACCTAACCATCTCACCCTAGTGATTTTTTTCTTTTTGTAAGGTGTCTTGAAGGTCATTTAATTGAATACATCTCGCCATAGTCAAATTCAATTTTGAAAGCGTTCTTGTTTGAGGTCATCACGAACCCATTATGGAAAGTGCCAAATTTAAAGTTGTGTTTGGTAGGGAAAAGTTATGGTGTGATGTATTGCTTAAATAATAATTTATTTAAAATAAATAATTGAGACTTTCTTAGCCCATTTTATAGAAAATATAAATAATTTAATGTCTAAATATCCAAACCAAGCACCAGATGATTGTTTTCTAATTTTAAATCCTATGAACTTTTTTTGTAAAACTGAGTTTTGAAAACAAAGAAGAGAATACAATTTTGGTATTCTCTAAAAATATGTGTGCTCTTTGAATTTAATGTTTTAAACAATTCCTCAGAATAAAAAATAATAATTTAAGAACCAAACGTGTTTTCTATATATATTTTTTGTTCTCCTTGTTTTTTGAAAACACAAAGAACGCACTATTTATCTTGGTGTTCTCACGAAAATTGATATTTTATCTTAATTTAGTGTTTTATGTGTTTTTATGTTTTGAAAAACAAAAGCCCGAAAAACAAGCGTGTTTCTTGTTCTCATTGATTTTGGAATATAGAGACGGTTTAAAGGGTAACCAAAGAGTTACTAAATTTTATCTACAGTCCACTCTTACTATTAAGTTCTGAAACATTTATTTTAAAAATTTTTGGTAAGTTAGATGAAAGGCAGGGATAAAAAGATCGTATCCAATATTTGTATTCTCTTTTTGGTAATAATGAAAATTTGGAAGCGTCATTAAGATTAAAGAGGCTAATAATAAAATAGAAGTCATCTTCTAGTTACACGGCTCTTTATTACACAACCTCCCTTTTTTTAATTTCAAAATTCAAGCGGCTCTTTATTTCACCAACCTCCCTTTCTCTCCATTGTTTTGCCATTTCGAGCACCCATTGTCACCTCCCTTAATCACCTCCCTTTCTCTCCATTTGGCACAGCTTTTGATTAATCCGCCTGGCGTTATACCGCAATCCGTGAGCGTTATCTTTGAGGAATTATGGGCGACTCATGTATCCACCCCATTGTGCCCATTGGATAATAACCATCCAGCTGATCTCACTTGATGGCCTATATAACTACTTAGGAGTTTGTATTTGTTACCAGAATGGAGTTTTCTTTTTGTATTTGAAAAGAATTTTCCTGCTTGTTTGTTTCTTTCATTTCAAAACAGATTACGCGTTCCCACTCATGGGTTGTTCGGGGGAACTGGCTAAAAATCGACCAGTTGAAGCGAAAAAAACCAGTTAAAGACCCAGCGTGAGTTCCGATTTCTGGTTTTCATTCTGTTTTAGTTGTTTTTTTGTTTTTGTTTTGTTTTTGATTTGGTTTCTTGTGTTTTAGAAAGTGGGTGGGCAGAGCTTGAGAAGAGAAAATGGAGGTTGTGGAGGAGGTTCTTCGGGGTTGGTTGAAGGAAAGAGCGTGCGACGCATGCGAGTGGGCCTGCGGTGGCGGTGATGGGTTCTTCGCCCCGCCCCGCCAGCCGCCGTTGCTCAGGCTCATCCCGGGGATTTGAGGTGGTTCGCAGTAGGATGCGGTCGCATTGACGACTTTACGGGGACCACGGTAAATGGGTTTCTTTTCTCTGCTCTATTACTCATATTTTACATAATTTAGTTAATTAGTTAATTTGGGTTAATGGGAGAATTACGGGCAAGAAGAGCACTGAGGGCCTTGAGAGCTCTGGTGAGGCTTAGGCCATAGTCGGAGCCGGCCCGGTCAGAAAGCGACGGCGTGATATACGGTGCGTGGGCTTTTTCGATCAGTTCAAATGAGTCATGGCCTGGTCGTGAACATCTCCTCAGGCATGACTATCTGGACCATCTTCAAAACATGCCTGATCCCATAAAGCAGGCAGAGGTATTATAATGGCTGGCTAATTCAATTTTTAATTTCAAGTTTTTGTTTTTTGTTTTTTGTTTTTGTTCTGAGTATTGGGAATTTCCAGGAAGGATGGTGTGATGGGAGGAACCGTGGAGCTATCAAAGAGGAGAGAGCAATTTCCTATTCCATCTCTCAGAAGGTATAATATGAATTGAAAACGGTTCTATTACAAGAGATCAATTTCTAGAATCATCATATATATTTTACTGCCTTTTTTTTTGTTGTCAAGCTTGTTTTTATTGTTTTAGTTTGACAATTCACTGACTTATTTTTGAGTTTGAATCTCTTCTTTCTGGTTAACCACCGGGGAAGCACCACTTCTTAAGGCCTTTGTTCGAGTTAAGACATCCACCTTTCCATACTTTATGGGAGTTTGGGTCCACCGACCTCCTGAAATTTGAAGAATCGGGACTCATTTTTTACTGGCTTCCTAGAGTGCATTAATAATATTGACTTGACTCAAAAGGAAGATTAAAGCAAGACCTCACGAGCGGTAGCATAATAGTGGAATAAGTCTTGCATATGTCACACGAATACTTGTCTTTGATAAGGTGAAGAAGTTTCAATGCATTAACAAGACGAGAAGCGGTGTGAGGACAACGTCACATCCAGCAAACCAAATTACAAACAAACTCTTTTTATCGAACCGATTACAAACAATATCAAGCCATTACCTGCATTGGCCGCATGTTTTATCTCAATTTCAAATCTCAGACTTCCATTTGCTCCACCTCTTAGAGGCCACTCTTCAATGTTCTTGTTATACGTACCCGCATCATGCCATGCAAGGCGGAGTTGTTTCAATGGAAAAGGTCTCATATATAATTAAGCAGCCAAGAGAAACCCTTTATATTTATCTCTGGACCAAGAAACCATTTTTACTTATCCCTCTACTTTGTTTTACATCTAAATAAACATATCCACGGATTGTTTTTAAAGACCATTACCTTGCCTTGACTAATTACATTTTACTCCAAAACTTATAGTTGTTATATTCATGTTAATTTTTGATAATATAAAAACACATATTTTAATCATGCAATTTTATTATTATTATTATTTTATTTTTTTGTGGACGTTGTAGGTGGGTTAGGTTTTAAGAGAATAAGGAAGTTTGATTTGCAAACAAAGTATTCTTCTATTCACTTTTCATGATAGGTAGCGATAAATCACAAAAACTCTGAGATATGTTCTATTATTTTAATTGGTTTTGATAAGCAATAGGTGAACTTTGGTATGTGGGGCCAAATTTACGCAACAATTTGATTTAAAGCTTGCTATTAGGGGTGGGAGCAGTCAACCTTGTTTTAGAAAGGGGCGATTTCTCTTAAGTGGTTGCATTTATTTGTCTTTATCAAGCTTCTATAATCATATTCCTTATTCTTTTTTTTTGGATCGGTAAAAGTAATATATTGTTCGAAAAAAAATAAGGAAACGAACAAAGCAGCCACAAGTATCTTGGACGAAATTCACGAATGACGAAGCAAAAAGGAAGGGGAAAGCCTCACCTTTTTACATAGAGGCATCCATTCCGAAAAATCTAAGATGGAATGCACCTCTTCACCTAAGAACACCCTATTCAGCTCCTGATTCTAGACAAAGATATTTTAATCTCTGTCCATCCCTACCATCCCATCTTTAAAGCTATTCGATTTCTCTCTTTTCCATGATATCAAAATTATACAAGAATACAATTCCACAGCTTTTTCCTCTTTTTCCCACAAAAAGATCCCTTCCGCAAGAGCAAATCATTGCCCATATTTGAGAACAAGCACATCATAGTTTCCAGAAGCATCACATTTTCTGTTTTTTTTTTTTTTGTTAGAAACTTGTTTTTGAGTTTGAGATCTCTTCTTTCTTTTCAGCACTCAAGAACAAATCATTGCCAATATTTGAGAACAAAGCAAATCATAGTTTCTAGAAGCATCACGTTTTACATTTTTTTTTTTTTGTGAAACTTGTTTTTAGGTTTGAATCTCTTCTTTCTTTGCTTTCGACACTCGAGAACAAATCATTTACTTGTATTTGAGAACAAGCGAATCATACTTTCTAGAAGCATCACAGTTTTTCTTCTTTTTTGTTGTCAAGCTTATTTTCGTATGGTTTGGAAACCATTACAAAACTTGTTTTGTTTTGAGTTTGAGATCTCTTCTTTATTGCTTCCAGCATTCAAGAACAAATCATTGCCCATATTTGAGAACAAGGCCAATCATATTTTCTAGAAGCATCACATTTTCTGCCCTTTTTTGTTGTCAAACTTGTTTTCTTTGTTATGGTTTAGGAAACAATCATATATGGAGATGTTGGAATCAATGTGGCAGGAAATGGAAGAGATCAGAAAGGATGGAGCTATCGGAAGAAAGAGGGTTTCGGGAGGCTGACTTGAGGAAGAAAGGGAACAATTGAGTGGGAACAAATACCTGAAATAGAGGGATGAGGAATGGAAAGAAGAAATGGAAAAGGAGAGAAAGGAGAGGGGGAAACAATAAGAAAAGAATTTGAACACACAACAAGCAAGTCCTTCTATATGATGAGCGAAACTGAAAAGAGAGATGAAGAGGTGCTTTCATTCTTAGAAAGAGAGGAAATGATGGAAGCTAATATGTTGAACAAAGCGGAGGTTCAAATATATATAAAGAACAATTAAGGAATTTGGAAAGATCTCATGGTGAGAGAGAGACAAGGAGAGATGAAAGGGACAATAATTCTGAGACAAAAATTATGGATTGATAGTCTTGACCATGTGAATTCAAATGTATTGAACATGTGCACTCTATACTCTTGAAATTGAAAGTTGTATGAATACCCTTGGTGCTGGCAGAGATCAATTGGTCACTTTGGCCAATGATTATTGCCTCCGCAATAGTTCATTGTAATCACTCCTCTCTCTTAATAAAAGCTCAAAACCACTTGTTGAATAATTCTGTGTTAATTTCTCTGAGTCTTTTGTCAACGGTTTCATAGATTGTGGTTTAGTTTAGTTTATCAAATAATTGAAATAGTTTGAGTTTGTACTAATGGATTTCGTGGGAATTGTGGCTGTTTGGTTGCATTGAATTGATTGAATCAAGTTGTGTATGTGCACTAGTCTACCAACACAGCCATGGAGATTGTAGAGGAGAATCATATGGAACCGACCAACCACATGGATACTCACGAGAATCAATCAAGCTCAGAAACCACTCCAGTATATACTCATCTTCTCCAGAGGCCTTTAATGGAGGATACTACGATTGATTACAAATGAAATCAAAGGCAATCTCTAAGTAGAATTAAAAAGCGGTGATGGTTCTTGCCACCCATCAGTTAATATGCAAGGATCTTTACCCACAGCAGTGGATAAGAATGAATTGGATTAAGTCCAATGAAAGAATATTTTTTATTCATAATAATCTGTATCACTTTACATGTATATTTATGAGATATTAGAGATCCTATAATCAAGCTATTCCTATAATTAAGTTTATTACCTGAGAGAAATCTCTCTAAACTAGGAAATAATACAATAGTAATAGGAAAGAATTACAATAAAGAATCTTTGACTATTAATCCAATATCGCAACGCTCCCCTCAAGTTGATTTTCAGTTATTACACATTTAACACTTTACAAAAGCTTGAGAACCTCTAGAGCTTGACAACTTTGTGAGGATATCAGCAATTTGATCTTGAGATCAGGAATCTTAAGGCAACTTCGATAATTTTCTCATCCAATTTCTCATTAGAATGTGCCTCGGATGTTTATGCGATCATATTGTCTGGGATTTTTTTGAGCAATATCACATCTTTGCTTTATTTATCACAATAAAGCCGAATCGGTTCTCTATACGAGATAGCCAAAATCCATCAATAGAAGTCTTATACAATACCTCACATATTCAAGTGTCATACCCTTAAATTCATTTTGTGCGCTTGAACATGCAAGCAACATTACATGTGCGCTTCTCCATGTAGCGAGATTACCACCTACAAAGGTGAAATATCCAAAAATTAGATCGTCACATCATCTCTTGCCATTGATCTGGCATCACTATATATAAATCCACACTTTGACAATCTACATTTTAATTGAGCAAAGTACCTTTCTAGGAATGGACTTGAGATACCTTAAAATCCATATAGCACATTGTATGTTATTCTCCACGAGATTATGCATATTATTCAGTAATCCTCGATGCATAGGAAAGATGGCTAGTGTGGGCTAAGTATAAATCTTCCAACGACCCTTTGATATACTCCCTTTATCCAGCAACTTTGATTAGTCTCAGCACATAGCAATTAACTAACTTCTCTTGGTGTATCAATGATTGACATGTGACACCACTAGTTTCCTACAACAAAATCTAAAAGCATATTTTCCTACGGGACAAAGAAAATCCTTTATCGGTGAGACACTTGATCCCGATAAAATATTTCAAGTGATGAGGTCTTTCATTTTGAATTCAGCGACAAATGCTGTAGAGCCTTTGCCATCAAGGTCATTTCCTGAAACCACCATGCCATCAACATACACAATAAGAGCGTTGATCAACATAATTGAACAATTACCCGGGTTTCTTTATGAATCAACAATTAGTAATAAACTCAAGAAAATGATTAAAAATCAAATGAAGTTTTTAGACTCATCAATATGGTACCTTTTGATAAAAGCAGCATACCCTAAAAAAGGGCACATCATGTACTTGAGGTGTAGTGACTTGTTATGGCCAGCGTTTATGAAGATGTACAAATGCTACCGGCCCGAACATGAGGTGGTAAGTTTGGACCCATTTGGAAGCGACAATTGCTTCAATGAGAACTGGGATGGTGTCCGGAAATCAATAGTGTTGGAAGGTACTCGGTTGATCAAATATCTTTGCAAAAGGTAGTCACGTGTCCCCGATAGAATAAAAGCATATGCTTCCCATCGTAGAAACACGAATGACTATCAATAGTAGTGATTTTCCGCTCCGCCACCCGTTATGTTAGGGTGTATTGGAATAAGTAGTTTGATGAATGATATCATGGGCTTCAAATACCGATTCAGTTCAAAACTCAAATATTCACCTCCATTGTCCTGTGACTTGAACTGTGCATTGTCTGACTAAACCATTTATGAAAATTTTGAAATAACAAGTTTACTTCACTTTTGGACTTCATCAAACATACCCAAGTCATCCTGGTACAATCATCAATAAAAGTAACAAACCAATGCGATCCATCCAAAGTAGCAAATTTAGATGGGCCCCAAACATCATAATGTATGATCATAAAAGGAACTGGACTTTTGTTCAAAGTTAATGGAAACGAAACATGATGGCTTTTTGCAAGTTCACAAACATCACATTGGAAACTAGAGACATCAAAGTTTGCAAATAAACTAGGAAATAATTTCTTTATGCAACCAAAAGAAGCATGCCCCATACGTCGATGCCATAACCATATCTCAGATTTCCCTTTTTTCGAACTGATGCTAAAAACTGTAGCGACTCATCTTAACTTTTGACACAAGTCCAGTAATATAACTTCCCTACGCGCCTAACACCACATCCAATCGTTTGCCTTGTCCGGATGTCATAAATACACAATATTCAGGCTAAAAAATGACAACACAGAATAAGGCAGTGGTTATTTTAGAAGCCCGACAAATATTATAGTTCAAGGGGAACAACCAAGCTTATAATCTAAATTCAAGGTGTTAGTGAGGAGACGAGGATCCTTCCCGATATAATGAATTGAGGCGCTAGTTGCGGTGGAAAAACGAATGTTGTGAGGAAGATTTAAGAGGTGAGCTTATGCAGAATCAAATGTCATATGATCCGTAGCACGAGATCAAATTAACCATGCACTATTAGAAACAAGTGTATAAATATTTATTACTTACCAACATTACTACAACTGGCACATAATCTTGAGGACTTTTCACCGCTATCATCCTCTGTCTTTGTTTCAACAATTGCGATTAGTAGGACTTCTTGTAATTCTTAACCAAGAATCACGGCTATGATCCCACAATTCCGGATATCCCACAAGTTCATAGCATCGACTTTTGTTTCTGGTTTGAATCACAGTGGTGCATTGTATGATGGATTTGTCTTCATAATGTGGATCTTGGGATGGACCGCAGGGCCTTTTTAGTCTTGTTGTTGTTGAGGAAGCCCGATTTTTATTGGGCCGGTTCAAGGTCATATAGCTAAAGCCGGGGTACCAGTTGTCCGTACATCACCCCGCGTCGAACATCTTCGTGCGAACTGAGTGCATAACACTCTTCTAATTCAAGGATAGGATCCTTCTTCAAGATTTTCCTTGCTCCAAAATCACCCTCTAATCCAGAAAGATATACTTGCTGTCGTTGAAGCAATTTTGATAGGATGCAATATTTGTCTCATCCACCATGACCACCTTATCACGATTATCCAACTCACTTGAAGATTTAAGTCGATTCTCATAATATATAGAGTGGTTTGCCATTTTGTTTCTGAAAGCCCTGCGGTTCAAGGTAAAACACATCACATTCATACGCTCCATCATAAAGGCTTTCGGCGAGGAACTCACCAAATATCTTGTGCGGTGGGTAAGCGAATGTATCGCTTCATAATCTCCGAGGGACATAGACATCAACAACGATCTTTTAACCTTGATTATGAATACCACTTTTCTGTGCTTCATCTTTCCTCCTTAGAACAGAAAACTGATGTTACCGAATGAAAAAGAGTTTCTCGCTTCTCAAATGATTTGAATCTCTAACATTTGGGACCACGAGGATCATAGTTGGTCTCATTCAGCCTGGTCCCGAGATTGAATGATGAACCTTCATCATTGAATAATGATGGGGGTAGATTTGGTAATGGGCGTTTGAGTCTGACTTGCTCATGGTTTAAGGATTCAAGAAGAATGATTTAGGGTTTATTATTTTGATACCAACTTGTAAGATGAGAAGAATATTTTTTATTCATAATAAATCGTATCTTTACATGTACATATTTATCGAGATAAGTAGAATCCCTGCAATCAAGCTATTCCTATAATTAATTATTTTCTTAACAGAGACAAATATCTCTAAACTAGGAAAGAATATAATAGTAATAGGAAGAATTACAATAGATAATCTTTGACTATTAATCAAATGGTCGCAGCAACAAGAAGCGGTCTGGTTCTGCACCCCATCGGTTATGCTCTGCAAGGATCTTTACCCACGAGCAATTGGATAAGAATGAATTGGATTAAGTCCAAAGTATACATTCTTTGGAATTAATCAAATGGGCAACTCCTTGTTGTCGCCCGATTATCATACAAAAAAAATCAGATTGGGGAAAAAGTCATGGGGAGGCTGGTTGTGTTTTTAGAATTATATAGTTTTGGTTTGGATTATGGATTTTTATGTACTTTGTTTACCTGACCATTAATCTCTCTTCTCTTTCTTCTTTTTCTTTCTCTTTCTCTTCTTTCTGCATATTTTAGCCGTAGAGATATGAACTTATTTTCCATGTTTCTTGATTGGTGTGAATGGTCAGTGTAGATTGATTTGAAAAGGACAATCATCTTGTTTCCTTAGTTTACCCTGGAAATCTGGAGTATTATATAGGGCTTGAACGGGCTTTTTTTCATTTTTTCCATGATATATTTATTTTTCAGTCTTTGCTACCAATGAACTAATGCTGAACAATATAGATATTGTCTTTTCCGAACCTAAGAATCTTCATGATTTTTACAATGCTTATACAAAGTTAGGCTCGGTTTAGAACTCAGAAAGTAGAGGTGGAAATTTTGGCTCAACCCATTGGGCTAGCCTAATACGAGAATTAGAGTAGACCATTAATTTATTGACCCAAAAAAACCCGGGCCAAATTAGGCCTTGCTCGGTCGTCATGAAATTTTGCCTTTATAAAGCAATTTGGCGACCAGCTTGGATTTTATTCTTGGCCAGGGCTGCTATATTTTAGGCTGAAAAAACAAGGCCAATTTTGCCAAACTCTCAATTTAGTTGACCCAATGTTGGCTCGGCCCGGCCTCGACCCGTGCACCCAGAATTGCCACCTATATCGGAAGAAGTAGTAAAAAAAAATATAGAAAAAGTGGAAGGAAATAAAATTTATAGGAAAATAAAAAATAGGTATAAACTTAATAAATTAATTATATATTTATTCAAGCTTATTTTATTTTGTTTATCTCTATTATATAAAGAATAAGAAATTTAAATATATCAAATTATGATTATATTTGATTTTTTCTTTTATATTTTTCACATGAAATTAAACATGAAAAATTATTTTTTCTTAGTTTTTCTCTTAGTATTTTCGGGTTCCAAACGGGCCGAAAAATTTATTACGCCACATCATTATTATAAACTTTTTACATTTTGAAATAGAATATCACTTAGTAACTATCGAATATAACATTCTATTTGTATTCTACATATTCGACAAATTGTAAGATCAAAATATATAAAGGGATAATAGTTTAAAGGGGACAAATTCAAACATTCACCAAAACTAACATTTTTTTAAATCTAAAAGGATGTACAAAAAGATAGCATTGGAAAAAATTTGACCCAAGGATATGTTTATAATTGGGGTGTAATCGAGTCGAGCTAATCGATACGAGTGTCAAACACGAACTCAATTCGATAAAAACTCAAAGCTCGTACTAGACTCAAACTCGATCAAACTTTTTTCGAGATGTTTGGAATCAGCTCGGAAATGGTAAAGTTACTCCATTTCGACTCAACAAAACTTGAATGGTCAAAAATTAATAAATAATTATCCTGACTCGATTTGAAATCGACTGAGTTGAAACTCAATTAATAAAAAACTGACAAAGCTCAATTAAACTAACAAGCTTTGTCTAAGATTGGTATTGTGGCCCAGTACTCGAACTTCGACTCGACAAACTACTCAAACCCATTTCCAAGACTCTGAGTCAAATTTGAGTATTCTATGATCAAGTTCGAGTAGCTTTGCTGTTACACCTGGGTTATAATTTGATGGATGAGAGAGAATGCCCGTTATCATGCAAGATTTATCTTTTGCACTTTCCAAAGAGGGCATTTTTAATTCGAATGTGACATTTTCTAGATGACTCTTGCAAGAGATTAGTTTACAAATAACTTTTGGATTTGTCTATTTTAAACCGACTTCTCATAGGCAGGGCGAGAAGTTTCACAAATAAAAGCTCATATTAAGAACACAAAGAAAATGGCGTGTATGAGATAATTTCGATATCATGCTTAAAAAAAAAAGCCTTTATGAGATGTGGAACATATGTAACATCAAGTAGAATGTTATGTTTTACATTAAGGTGATTGTAATTTTATTTATTAAAAAGTTTATAATGCTATATATATATGGACTTATCTTGAGTATTTACAACCATCATGATTTATTAAGGTCAAAGCATATGAAATCTACACAATTGTTGAATTCAACCTGATAATAAAATATGAAAAAAAAAAGAAAGAAAAACACCATATTTACACTTGAAAACCCTTACGGGAAAAAACTATAGACAAAGGAAAACTTCACTACAGATATAAGAATAATTACAAATTACAACGGAATAGAAATAACCTAAATATATATGTTGATATGATAAAAATACTCGAACAATATGTATGTGAAAGAAGAAAGGCAAGTTCAGCACTCTATTTGGAGCTACCACTGCCCGGTTGGACATTTAGTTTGCCCATGATGGTGGGTTGGGTATGAGTTCTTAATCAGTCATGGCCATTAATCATCATCCAAACACACCTTTGACGTGATTTTCTTGGGTACGATTTTGGTCGAGCAATATGGCGCCATTGGCCATTATCGCAACGAGAGGAACTTCATGGAGTTCATCGACTTCTAAATTAGAGAGCACTATGTGGAGCTTGATAAATATAGAGGTGATTCCATATATGCTGACATCATATTTTTTTTTGCTTTTTTCTTTTTCTTTTGTCAAACTTTTTTTATTATTTTGGTTTTGGAAATTACCACACTTGTTTTTGAGTTTGAGATCTCTTCTTTCACGCTTTTAGTACTCAAAAGACTAATCATTGCGCTTATTTAGAACAAAGAAAATCTGTATTTTCTGAAGCATCATATAATTTTCTTCTTTTTTGTTGTCAAACTTATTTTGGTAACAATTACCAAACTTATTTGAGTTTGAGATCATCTCTTCTCTCTTGCTTTCAGCATTCAGAACAAATCATTCCCCATATATATACTCATCATTAAGGTTGTTTCTCATTTCTACGAGAGATGTACGTGAAGCGATAGCTGATCAAACTGCAAAAATGGCTCCCTCAAGAAGCATGACTTGTGAAACCCGGGAAAAGCGTATTATTATTATTATTTTTTTCTTCTGAAAATGAGCGAATCGGTAATTCTTGTCGGGACGGTACAAACAAAACCCTAGATTTTTCTCTAGACCTCAGATGACGAAACGGATCACGCCATTAGAATCATCTCGCGAAATCTAGTAGAATGACAAACTACGTCGGGAGACGGTCGGTTTTCTACGTGTTCGAGGCAGACGGGCCAATCGGGGGTGACACGTGGAGCGAGTTGTACCATGGCACCAGGATTTGGGAACACTTGGCACTAATGCGTGATGTCGCCTCTAGAATCGTACAAATTAGTGGGAAGTAGTTGGTGCATGGCTTGGCATGGGTGACACTTGCCATGGCTTGTACCATGTGTCAAGCACCATGAGAATTGGTCTAGTGTAGTGGAGAAATCAGAACTGAAGGAGTTCTTCGCTGGTTAGATCAGTCCTAGAGAGGAAGAGAGGGAAAATCATAAAGAGAGAAGAGAGGAAAGCAAAGGGATACCAGAAAAAGGAAGAAAGAAGGAAGGAGAAAGGAGGAGGAGCTACAAATCCTCCATTGTTTGCTAGTTGGAGGACCCAAATTTGATCCCACACTACAAGAGGTGAGGATCTTTCCTCTTTGGTTATTTCCTTGTTTGGGGCCATGGAAATGGCATTTGGTTGAGTTTGCTATGTGATTGTTTGAATGAATAACATGCTGAATTTGTGATGTTGTCCATGCTGAATTTTCTGGGTATTAAGACTGAATTCGTGATGTTGTACTTGCTGAATTTTCTGGGTTTGAAGACTGAATTTGTGATGTTGTACATGTTTTTTTTTGGTTTTTAGGACTGAAAACTCAGTTTGGTGTATTATTGTATGCATGACTAACATGCAGAATGTTCTGGGTTTTTAGACTGAAGAAATCCAATTTGGTGTATGTATGAATGAAAAACATGCAGAATTTCCTGGGCTTTCATGCATGATAACATGTAGAGATCTTTTGGGTTTTTAGATCAAAGAAAGCTCAGTTTGGGGGTGATATTAATATGCATGAAAAACATGCAAATTTTCTGGGCATCCATGCAGAATGTTTTGGGTTTTAGATCAAAAGCTCAGTTTGGTGTATTATTGTATGCATGACTAACATGCAGAATGTTCTAGGTTTTAGACTGAAGAAATTCAGTTTGGTGTATTATTGTATGCATGAAAAACATGCCGAATTTCCTAGGCTTTCATGCATGACTAACATGTTGAATCTTTTGGGTTTTTAGATCAAAGAAAAATCAGTTTGGTGTATCATTGCTTGCATGGTTAACATGCAGAATTTTTTCTGGGTTCTTAGACCGAAAGAAAATCAGTTTGGTGTATCATTGCTTGCATGGTTAACATGCAGGATTTTTCTGGGTTTTAGCCCTGGTTGTTTAGGCCATAACTTTTCCGTCCGAACTCCGATTTGGGTGTTCTTGGACTCTATGGAAAGTTCATGGAGTCCAGAATCTAGCCATAAGCCATTCAGTTGAAATAGGTGCTCACATCTGTGCCGAAAAACTGAGTAATTGTTATCAATATGGGTGTTTCAAAAACATTGGGTTGTAATGTGTTGTGCTTGAACATAGCCGCTGCCAGCGTAGCCAGCAGCCTATATGATTGACATACGTGTCTCAGCTTGGGAATATGAGTTATGGCATTACTTGCCTAGAAAGTAATGGTGGGAATTATGTTAATACATGCTTGAAGATGTGTTGTGCTTAGATAGGCGAATGATAGAAAATATTTAGAGCATGCTTATGTGATGCGGTTGAATGTGTGGAATATTAACATGACTGCATGTTTGTTGATGTTGAACTGAATATATGAAATGTTCTATGCATTAGACATGAGTGTTCATAGCACACACAAAGTGTACGGTGTAGAATGTCCATGTAGAGGTCTTCATACATTGGTCATGGGTTTGAGTGCAGTGACACAAGTGCATTGCATTGGTGTGCGGTAACACCACATTACATGAGGTGCGTACCACGATGCCGATTTGGAGCTGCGTTTGGTGTTGAATCGTGTGGGCAGGAATGGGACGAAGTCAATTGAGTTCACGGCGTTAAGCGAAAGCGAAAAATGAAATATGTGTCGGGCTTAGCAAGTAGGGATAAGATACCCCCTCGGGTGAAAAGCCTGAAAACACAGTTCAAACTGACATATCCAGGGTGGCTTGAAAAATGTTGGAGGTGTAAGAGACTCCAGCGGTGAGACCCGAAAAGTTATGTTACCCAAAAAGACCACGAAGCGATTAAATAAATATCACATAGACCTCTGGGTTGTGAGATGAAAGTCAAAACTTATTTCGATCTTGATTTCCCATTGCTTTTGCATTGGGTAGTGGGTCGGAGGTTGACCACGTACTTGGGAAACTGTAGAGTCGTCTCATACATGCATCTTAATTTTCCATGATAGGATAACATATATGCAGTTGGTTATTGGTTTGGTTGTGAAATGATCATTTACATGTGCACCTGGAGTGGAAATAAGCCCTTCGGTTTATCCCTGCTGGGCGTTAGCTCACCCCAGTCGTGGGACCTTTGGTCTGGGACGGTACGGGCGGGACGACGCTCCTTGGTGGGATTATAGGTAGAGCGTGCCCATGATTCTTGTTTGTGTATATAGAAGAGCAATTAGTTTTAATATATGTTTTGTATTAAGTGATTTAATAACTCTTGGATCTATAGAAATGTATGGTCTTGTAACCATATGGGCCGAGTATGGATGATGGGCCACTATTGGGTCATTTTACTCATGTATGGGTCTCATGATATGAGACCGCACCTGGGTTTCATGAGTTGCGATTGGTCGGCCCAGGACCCCGGGTTTTGGGGTGTCACATGACTAGCTCTAAAAATACAAATGGAGCTATCAAGCAGGAGGCAAAACCAACATTAATTCATGAAGAGGACAATGGAACCACCAATACCATATAGAAGAAGGGCCCGAACATAGGGAAGCAGGTTGTCGTGCACCTTGTCCATTCATCGCCCATTTCCCGTGAATCGAAATTCTCCACGAACCACGACACGCTTGAATGAAACAATAGTTTCGAGCTTTAGTCTTTTGATCCTACGGTCTCTTTGAGTTGTATCGATTCTTGATAACTACCTCATCGAGCCATCAGAATTAGTTATGTTATCGAGTCTCTTTTCTTGAAACTAACGAGTTCTTAGCATTGTCTCCCCCATCATTGGACTTGAAAGCGACGGACCTTACTATGGTGTATCCATTTTCCGTGGAGACAGGCATACTTTTTCTCATTATGTCGGTTAGGAAAGATGAAGGAAGGAAAATGACAATCCCATGGATTCACAAGCGATGATTCATCAAGAAGGACCAGCTTTGTTGTTTTCACAAGATTGCATATCAGACAACTACAAAAACCAAAACATTTATTCGGTCAATTGATCAGCAGAAGAAAGAACTCATTCAATTATCAGCTCAAATTTTCAGAAAATTAAGTTCTCAGCCCATCAAATTTAACATTTTCCATCTCATTCTAGGTGAAATCTTGTACTCATGAATAAATTCTGCTCCTTGATTCAAAACCCAGAAATCTCCAAGTTTCGACTCACATTCCACAAATTTTCCAAATTTAATCCAAACTAGAAAATCAAGCAGAAACGAAAAACTCCAAAATGAACAATCAAAGAAACAAATAAAGGATTTTTTACCTGAAGCTTGTATGTAAAGAAGATTGAAGATCGATTCTAGAGCATCACCATCCTCCCCGTTTATATGCAGGCCAATTAGGGAAAAGACACAAAAAATATAAAGCAAAAGGAAAATAAAGTCCACCTAGACCCGTCTTCTAATCCAACAAAAGTGGATAAAAGCGAGTAAACCAAAGAATAAAAAATCAATGGCACACGGAATAGTCACGGGAGTGTTTCACTTTCCCATCAACTGGGGTTAATCTCCTTTGAATGGAAAATAGAAAATAGAAAATAGAAAATGGAAAATGGAAAATGGAAAATCAGTGTGAAACCAAACAACTGGGGCTTTCCCGCTTGTGAGCCACTTGAAGGACTCTAGAGTTGAAGGGTTCAAATTGTTGGGAAATAAACACAAGACTGAATATTTTCCCTTGTTGATTTAACCTGTTAGGAGTCAATAAAATGTAGCCAAGAAAAATAATATGCCAAGGAGATAATCACAAAAAAAACAGAGAGAATTTTTAACGTGGAAAACCTCCCCCAAAAGTGAGAAGAGGAAAAACCACGGGACCTTTGTCGGAGTCCACCCAAATATCCACTATAATAATTTAGGTACAGAACCTAATTCTAAACTAGGTTCAACACCTAGTTTTCAACACAATCAGAAGATGAACTTCAAGATCCCAAAAACAATGAAATCATCTAAATATAGTGAATAAAAATAATAGGCATATCTAGCCTAAAAATCAAGGCAGTTGATGAAGATCTCACCAGCTATCCTCACGAATTTTGATGCGAATAAGAAAACCTTTACGCCAAAAAATATGCCAACCAGTTATCGGCGCCTCTTCTGCTTTGCAAAAGCTGGATTATTTGGCCGTCCTTTTTCTGCTTTGAAAAAACTGCTACTGAAACCACACCGCATTCACGCCTCTTTTACGCCTCGAGACTTTATTATAAAACCTATAGCCCTAATGGGCTTAGGAAAAGTGGGCGCCTAAATTTGAAATTTGGACCCACATTACAATCTCCCCTCCCGACCCCAACATAATTACACTCTAACATCTCGGTTAAAGTCCATGCAATTTGACCCGGCTTTCAAAAAGCTTGACTTCTCTCTGTAAACTTTTGTCATCATATGAAGGATTAAAATATGTGTGAATCTTCTTAAGCTTCATAAGCTCTTTCCAATGACATCCTCGTAACCAATGATATCTCACATCGAAAATGTACTTTGTACGGGAATAATTACGAAGTATTCTTATCGAGTCCATAGCACTCGACTATCACAAAACACAACATACTCATCTTGCACAATCAAGAACCCGATCTTGGATAAATCTCTTCATCCATAACATCTCTTTTGTTTTTGCTTAGATTTGCTCTTATGTATTACGCCTCGATGGTAGACAAAGCGACACACTTCTATAACTTAGACTTCCATGAAACAGCTCCCCTAGCAAAAGTGAATAAACACCCAGAAGTCGACTTTCTACCATCAAGGTCACCTGCCATATGTCTGACATCGCCAAAACCTTTAACATTGGTTTTGAACCCCCCACGAGAAACTCAAACCTGATTTTGAAGTACCCCTCAAATATTTGAAGATCCATTTCCAACTTCCCCAATGCTCCTTTCTGGATTTGAGAGGAAATCTACTCCTTTGTACTAACAACATGTGCAATATCGGGGCCTTGGCCACAAACCATACAATACATAAGACTCCCATTTGTGAGGAGTAAGGAATAGAGCCATCTTTTCCTTTTCATACATTGTAGTAGGGCATAACATACACTAAGCTTAAGAGTGATTGGCTAGAGGTGTGCTAAGCGACTTAGCATCTTTCATATTGAACCTTTCAAACACCGTTCAACATACTTTTCACAATGACAACCACAACTTCTTTGCCTTTCTATCTCGGAGTAATTCGCATACCCAACATTTGTTTCTGGCCCAAGTCCTTCATGTCAAAAGGACTTGAACAACCTCTCTTTCAACTTGCCAATCAATTTTGAATCATTCCCGCTATTAACATATCATCAACATAAAGTAAAGAATAATGAGATTTACCATCATGTAAACTTCTGAAATAACTCACAATGATGCGCATCATCCTCTTATAATCGTGGCTCACCATAAAGAATCAAACTTCTTATGCCAACGCCTTGGCGCTTGCTTCCAACCCATAAAAGACTTTTCTTTAATTTGAAAACCATGTGCTCCTTACCTTTTACTTCAAAACCTCGAGGTTGTGACATATAAATTTCTTCTTTCAAATCACCATGAAAGAAAACCGTTCACATCTAGCTGTTCAAGCTCGAGGTCTAAACCCAGCAGTTAAACTCAAAACAACTCGATAGAAGACATTTTCTGGCGGAAGAATATCTCACATCCAAAGTCAATACCCTTTTACTTGAAACCTTTTACTACAAACGAGCTTTATACTTTAGCAACTTTCCATCACTATCTTTCTTCAACTTGAACACCCATTTGTTCCTTAATGCCTTTCTGCCCTTAGGAAGTTCCACCAACTCATAAGTGTCATTCTTTAACAAAGAATGCATTTCTTCTATGCTTTCATCCGAGCTCACTTATGCGCATGGTGTGCTTCTTGAAAACCTCTGGCTCCCCCTCATCAGTAATCAACACATACTCTGAAGGAGGATACTTGGATGGGCGACTCTGCTGTTAGTCATACAATTTGGGGTTCGGAAATGACTTGTTGAGGAGGCACTCCCTATAACGACTTGATCACTCTCTGACATCCATCATCAACCACGCATCTCTGGTGCTTCATCACCAGTCATCTACTCCCCATCATAGTCTTATTTGTAAGGAAAATGAATAAGCGTGGGATCGATAACACCGTCAACGATAGCTAACCTTTGAGTCTTCTCACAATACGAAATAGTATGATCTTCATAAAATATGCATCTCTACTTCGAAAATCTTCTTTTTCCTTTGGATCCCATAATACGTACCAAAACTCTTCATTTCCATAGCCAACAAGGATACATGGAAACTTGTCATCGACTTTGACCTGCACTCTTTATAGGGACATGTGCGAAGCCTTGCGCAAAACAACAAGATGATTGCCAAGCAACATCTTTTCACATCCCATACCTTCTGGAATGTCAAACTCCAAGGCTAGGAGACCTATTTATCAAGTAACAAGCGTCTGAACTTCACCCCAAAACACTTTGGGTAGCTTTGCCATTTTAGCATGCATCGACCTTCTCAACAATGGTGCGGTTCATCCTCTGCAACACCAATTGTCTTGTAGTGCAAAGGGAATTGTCTTCTCATGTCTAATACCATGTCTTTGAGCAGTAGTTCTAAACTCCTTTGATGTATACTCCCTTCATTGTCAATTGCAGAACAGCAAAAACTTTCTTGTCTCTCTTTCAACTAAGGCGTAGAATTTGGAAAGCCCGATACACTTGATGACGCTAACGGATAAACCCACACCTTTCTTGTTGTCAATCAATGAATGTGACAAAATATCTATTTCCCTCAAAGGACCACAAACATCATAATAAACCAATTCAAAATATTGGATTTTCTTTTGAAGATTTAGAAAAGAAACTCTATGATGTTTAAAATAAACAATAATCCGAGTTTAAAGTTGTTTCCCTTTAGTAAAGGAATGAGAGCACTTTTTAGCTAGTATATGTAGCCCTTTCTCACTCATGTGACCCAATCTTTTGTGCCATAAATTTGAGGGAGGAACCATCTTCAGTTGCACATTGATTCATCTCCACATATTTTCACAATTGTCTTGTAAAGTGTGCTTCTAACCTTGCCTCTAGCAGCTACTAAAGAACCTTTGGTAAGCTTCCATTTACCGTTACCGAAGTAATTCACATATCCTTCCCGATCCAAAGCAACTCTAGAAATAAGATTAAGACGTAAGTCAGGGAACATGCAGCATCTTAGGTCGATAGACAACCCCGGCGATAAATGCATTGTCTGAACATCGCAATACCCACAATCTTGGGTAAGTTTGGCGATTATTTACCCATCTCATTTTAAAGTCTCACCGCTTTGTCTGATGCTTGAAACTCATATTAGAATGCTTACATTGATAAGATGCTACTGTATCAATAATCACTCAACCCCATTATCATATGAGCAAAACATTCTTCATCTCAATTCAAATGCCACATCTTCGTCGGATAAACGGTTGTAGTATTTTATTTTCATCTTTCTCTTATTTTGCCTTCTTTTTTTGTTCCCGTTTCCAAACATAACAATTTCTTTTCATATGTCCTTTCTTACACAATGATAACACTTTTTCTTCTTTGCTGAAACTGCCATAAGTTGACACGCCTTTGGATTTACCGCGACCAAGGTTCTCTATTTTATCTCGCCATTCTGCGGCAGGCCATAGATACTCCAGAAGATATTCCCTTGTTCACTTTCTTCGGCTTTTCATTAAACAAATGTCTTTTACCTTATCATGGTTAAATTGCAATTAGAGCATTTGAGTTACTAAGTGAGATAACTAGAGTATCCCAACTTCTCGGCGAGAGAACTCAAAAGTAACGATACTTGCAACTCATCTTCAATCTTCATCTTATAGCATTTAAGCTGGTTCTAACCCTTAAGTCAATTGTGCTCTCCTTTCTGTTGTACCCGTTTTGCCACTGATTTACTAGCCTTCTAATCAAAGTGGCTTTATTACGTGCAGTCTTTCGTTCGTGCGCTGGATTCTAATTTTTTCCAAAAACTCAGGTAGCATTAGTCTCCGTGACACGTGATGAAACACACTTTGGTCTACCTTTGTCTGATTAAACTCTTTTGTTTTTCTATATGATCTTCCATTACGCGACATATCTTTAGGTTTACTTTTATCCCCATCGATGGCGCATATAAATCCTTGCAATAAAGAATATCTTCCATTCTTGGCTTCGAGATAGAATAAATTAAATGAGGTTAGTCTAATCATAAGCGGCTCGAAGATTCCTCCATTTTTAAACCAGCACCAACCCGCGATACTGACGATAGAACTGGCTGATACCACTTGTTGGGAAATAAACCTGGTAGATATTTTCCCTTGTTGATTTAACTGTTAGGAGTCAATAAAATCGTAAGGAAAATAATATGCCAAGGAGATAATCACCAAAAAAAACGAGAGATAATTTTAGCAGTGGAAAACCTCCCCCTTGAGTGAGAAGAGGAAAAACCACGGGGCCAGTTGTGAGTCCTTCCAAATATCCACTATAATAATTTTGGGTATAGAACCCAATAATTCTAAACTAGGTTCCAACACCTAGTTTTCAACACAATCAGAAGATGCACTTCAGATCCCAAAAACAATGAAATCATCTAAATATAGTGAATAAAGGAAATAATAGGCATATATAGCCTCAAATCAAGGCAGTTGATGAAGATCTCACCGAAAATGTTCTACGGTCGGTCTGAATAAGAAAACCTTTCTGTAAATATACCCAGCAGTTATCTGGCTGCCTCTTTTCTGCTTGCAAAAGCTGGATTATACGGCCGTCCTTTTTAACGCAAAAGCTGAAAAAAGCTGCTGCAGGCTCACACACGACTTCACGCCTCTTTTAACCTCGAGTTTTATTATAAAACCCTATAGACCCTAATGGGCTTAAGGGAAAGTGGGCCGCCTAAATTTGGAATGGACCCACGTTACACAAATTTCAGAGAGTCAAGAGAGAAACCCTAGTTTATTTTCGACAACTTTCCACTTGAAAGATCAAAGCTCACGGAAAAAAAAAAACTAATCAACTCTTATTTGGAAAAAAAAACAAAAGAGCGAATCCCAAATCTTTCCAAACATAGATTTTCTCCATCATTACGATATGGTCAATTTGCTTATACTGTCTTCACTCTTCAAGAGCGACATTGCCACAGAAATCAATGCTGACAAACACTTAGTCATACATCATCTTGCTCAGCTGTGGGGACGGAAAAAATCGACAATGATTTTTTTTTTTAAGGAAAACTATTTTATTATCATCGTTCAATTTATTTGAAAACTTACGTGAAAAGCCACAAAAAACCAAGTATGATTTCAAAAATATTTAAAAATAAAAGAAAAATATCGAGATAGATTCAACAAATCTTAAATGCAAGTAGATAACTTCGTGCAAGATCATACCTAATATATGGTGTTATCAAGTTTATGGATTTAGTATTTAAGGAGTGTTAAACCTTTATTAAATATTTTGTCATTTTATCAAATATTTTTAAATTAATAACCTTAAATATGAACTCAAACATATTTGAGGTCATACCTAATACATATGATTGCATCTAAGGTTTACTAATGCTATACTTAAGGTTTATTGAATCTTTTTATTAAATGTTTGTTATATTTATCAAATATTTTTTAAATTAAGTAGCTGATTTTAGTTTCATGTCTTTTGTTTATAATTTTTTAAATAAATTAAAATGGGATCTGTATAATTTTCCCTTTTTTAATTATTAGTATTAAATATAATAATATTTTTTTAATCGAGAAAGGTCCATTCTTCCTATTATTCTTTATTTAATAGTAACATTTATAATGTTGACTCCATATTAAATATAAAAAAATATAATATGAGTGGTTTAATTTGAGTGGGGTTTTTACTCTAAGGACAAATCCAATGAGAAAAGTAACAATTTTTATAAAAAATAATATTATAGTAGTTAGGTTAATCATTTATTTTAAATTTTGATGGTGGGTGCTAAGGAAAGTCTAGTTTGAAAAAGACCCTTTGAAGACACCAAAGAAAAAAAATGAATAATAATTCTAATTATCTATCATGAGTGTCTATAAACATAAAGCGGATAATATTTATATAATTACATGAGGTTTTTGAGCTCAAAACATATAATATTTATGTGATTTATTCAGATCATTAAATCATAATATTATATTATAATACATTCGAAATGAGCATAAAAGCACAATTATACAAGCGTATTTATCCAAATTGAATAAATGTGAAAAGAAAAAACTTGCGTTGCAGTTTTATATTTGACTATTATTATTATTATCTCAATACAAAATTATAAAAAGGCTTTTTAATTTCTAGTGTAATTTATAATTTTTTTGTTAAATGTATATATTCCTTAAATTAATAAACTTTTAGGTTAATGGAAAAAAAATGTTTCATGTTTGTGAAATCATGATTCTATACTTTTTTTCTTTTTTTACTTTAAAAACAATAATGCATATAAATGTTATATAATATAACAACCTAAGTTTCAAAGAAGTCGAAAACAAAAATAATTTCTTATCAAATATATAAATTCTTTGGATGAACAAATTTTTTATGCACAAAAAAAAGGTGTTTCGTGTTTAATGCAATAAATGATCAAATCCTCAATTTTATTTTCTTTTTCATTTATTTTTGATGAGAAAGAAATATGTCCCATTATAAAATGTAGTAACCAAATTGATTTGAACTTATTTTCCAAGTCAATAAATAGAAATAATTAATGTTACACATGAATTGTCTTATCCCAATTCTCACGTATCGAGGAAATTAAATAAAGTTTTTTTGTTTAAAAAAAAATTTGTTCTTACGTTAGACATTTTCAAACAAACAAATTTCAAACCGAATCAAACTCAACCAAATAAATAAATCAATATTAAAAGGGGAAAAGTAAAATGTTTGTTTGGTTCCTATTTTTAAAATTGTTGTGAGAATAACTTTTTAAAAAAGCGATTATTGAGAACAATTTTTTAAAATATAAAGAACATCGTTTTTGCTTTAGAAAATTGTTCTTATTAACTAAATCTAGTGTTTTATGTGTTTTCATTTTTCAGAAGAAAAAGAACGTGTTTTTTCTTTATTCTCTTTATTTTCAAACCAAAAACAATTTTCAAGCGCTAACAAAGTGGCCCTTAGGCATGTTTGATTCTTGTTTAAAAGCGTTTTACGTTTTGAAAAACACAAAAAACTACTAAATTCAAATAACAATAAGCGCAGCGAAAACCCGGGGTCCGTTGACTACCCGTCAACCAGCGAATACAAGTGGAGGTGAGTTACGATGCCACTTGAAAATCGGGGCGAGTCTCGCGCTGCGGGAGCTCTACCCATTCTGAAAACACTGCGTTTACACATCCCCGAACAGGTCCAATATATACAATGTATATCCAATGCGACCACTTGGGCCCCATAGCGATTACTCAATGTACATGCCAACTATGAAACCAACTATATACCCAGCTAGTTACAAGAGTTAGTATTTTCACTCTTAAACACTACATATATTAAATGAAAAGCATTCTAATACATGTATACAACGTGACACCAAAGCCACATCCCGGCTTTCTTCACAATAAATCTCTAGGACGAACCGTCTCCTCGCACGCTCCCTGTACCTGTAAAAAGGGGGATCCCACGACGGGGTGAGCTAAAGCTCAGTAGGAGAATCGCCCTAAGTGGGCTACTCACCACCTAAGTATAGTGCAATGTTCCAAAGTAAACACACATTCAAGCAAATGCATGATCCTACATGAATGTCTACATGACCAACTCAGATCCCGAGTCCTCACCGACTCTCTCACACTCGCCTAAGCCTTGTATAGAAATTATTGTTTTCTTGGTGGACAACCCTCCGATGTATATATATCAATTGGGCCGCTCAAACGATTGATATGTTAGAATTGTTTAATGGACTACCCTCAGGTGAATATCAATTGGGCCGCTTTCAGACGATTGATATTTTTAGTTTGTGGACTACCCTTAGATAATTAATATTTAGACTACCCTCGAACCATTTCTCTAGACTCATCTCATTACTAACTCCTATATTCCTAGGATGTTCAGTGCATATGGAATGAATGTATGCCAATTCGACACGTTATGTAATTATCATCTCAAACATCAAAAATTAGCTCGCAGGCTAGTGGTCAAACATAAGCGATTTAATTTAAATCCTTCAGACCAAACACCTATTTTCATAAAAATATATATTTTAGAACACTGTCTCGGGAATAGTGAAACCCTCGGTTACTATTCCCGAAAAATCTCAAATCAACGGTTCACCTTGTGAACCCGAAATCCACGGCCATTCCCGGCCCAATGCATACCAAACAAGCATCTAATACACAAATTAGACAAAATGCACTCAAACAGCCCCTAAAGCAGCCGTGGAGCAGTCACGGGCTGCTCCTTTTTCCTTTCAAAAATTCTATCAATTCGGTCCCAAGTTTTGGGACCGATCAAACGGCCCCTCACGGCCTCATTCAACCGAAACATTAGTAAAACATTTAAATGGGAGTAAAAACTCAAGTAGGGAGAAAATCCTACCTCTTGGAGTTTGTCAAAACTCGCAAATCCGGGGAGTCCGCAGCGTAGCCGACTCGTAGGCGATTACCTCCTTCTTCGCTCCGTCCCGAAATCCAAACGGTCCGATTGCGGGATCTTAGAAGGAAGACCTTCTCTCTAAACCCCATTCTTCTATCTACCGCATCTCCTTCCCCAACTTTTCACGTTTTTGGCTTGGTTAAATGGAAGATGAGTCATGCTCACTATTTATAGCTACTAGTGACTTAAACATTTGCAAAAATGGCGACTTACGTCCTTTTTCTCGATTTGATATTCGGCACTATCTCGTGACCATTTATCGTTGCTCTTCATTACCACTTATGGCACATGATGCATTGTTATATGTGACTTTCGTACGCGCCGAGAATGTTTCACGCACCCGAGCGCGATGCGCGAGAAGCGTGCCGACTACAGCGTACCGGAAAATTACGAGGTACTACGTGCTAGCTAGATTTCGAGGCGATTCCAACGGTGAAATCCGTTTGTCATCAAGATCTGAGAATAAATTTTGGATTTTTAACCGAAATTACAATTTTGTAATCAAAATTACGATTTTACCCTTATTCCAGAAATTGGAATTTTTCGGGTCTTACAATAACAGTTTTCAAATAACATCAAAATGATATTCTTTGTGTATTTAAAAACTGTTCTCAATAACAATTTGCAAAAGCATGAATCAAACATGCCCTAAAGTTCCCAAAATATGTCTTTGTTTTTTGTTTTGCTCTTTTTATTTTTCAAAAAAAAAAGCAGTTTTCAAAAATCGCAAAACAAACAAGCCCTACTGCTTTTTGAAAACTATTTGAGTTTTCAAAACAAAGAAAACATGGAAGATTTAGTTTCTAATGTGTTTTTGTTTTGAAAAACGAAAAAAAACACAATAAAACACAAAAAATTCAAAAAACAATAATAATTTTAAAAAAAAACTAAAATAGTATTCTTTATATTTTTAAAAACTATTTTGAAAAACATTTTTTCCAAAAAATACGAAACAAACAACCTTTTAAGTTCCCAAAAGTGGTAGCATTTGGTGGACATTGAGGGAGTCCAATAGTGGGATGTTTTGATCATATGTTTACACTTTAGGAAACCTTTTCCAACACAAAATATATGTCATTTGACACGACCCACCATCAAATTAATCATACCATATCTATTTTATTTAATTATTGAACAAGTCATATAATTTTGGCCCCCCCATCAGTTTCAAGTTTCTTTCCAAACTTTTTTCCATTTTGACCACATTGTAATTTTCGGAAAGTGAATTTTCTTGGGATAGTCATTAATTTTTATTTAAATAATTAAAAATAAAAAGTTAAACTACTTTTTATTTTTTACATTTGTTGACTTTTACAAATTACGTTGCAAATTACAAATATTGATTTTTAGCCTATTTTTCAAATTTATGTTCATTTTGGCCTCCCATACCATGTAAGAATACCATATGAAAGAGATACTCCAAATTTTGATATAACAAAAATCATTGTTAAAATCATAATTGGTAATTGAAACTTCAAATTCAAATTAAAATCATAGTTAGTAATATGGAAACTGTAGTTAGAAAATGTAGCTTTAATTTAAAAAATGAAACCGTAATTATCAATTGTAGTTTTAACAATAATTTTTTATATTAAAATGTAATTTCTCTCTTGTACAATATTTTTACATAATATGAGAGACCAGGTGAAAATAAGTTTGTTTAAAAAGTTACTTTGACATATAGGGCCAAAAATGAAACTATTTACTATTTATGTTTGGGAATTGTACTTTGAATTTTACGGGAAAATTTAATATAATTAGCATTAATTAAGAACATGTTTGATAATAATTGTAGGAGGTATTTTACTTTAAAAATGTTTTTACAAAGTATCACGCATTTGCTAAAATTTAAACTCATTTAAATTTTGAAAAGAAAAATCGCTTTTTAGTATTGAAAAATCATTTATGGTGTTTTATAGGTTATTCTTTCTAAAAACACTTCCATCGAAAATATTTAAAAATACAATCACTACCATTTTAAGCTTGAGATTGAAACATTTTAAATTATTTAGAGCCCATTTGATAATAATTTAATTCATTCATTGAATTAAAAATGATTTTCGATCTTTAAAAGTGTTTTTCTATAAATGACTCTCAGAAAACATGCACTATAAATGATTCTCAATATTAAAAAATTATTTTTTAGATATTTTTAAAAAGTGTTTTCTAAATTTTGTAAAAAAAAAGTGTTTCTAAATTTTTATCAAACATTTAATATTTTACGTAAACTCTTTTAAGGTTAAATACACTTCTTATAATAGGCACCTTCAAACAAACTTTTGGTAAACATATTTATATTAAAAAATTAATTAAAATAAGTTGAAAGGTGGTAGGATACGAGGGAATGGGCGGGTGAGTTCATCCCAGCGGCCCGAAGGAGCGGTGAAGACCATACCGGGTAGTGTGGGTACATAGTGACCCAAGCAGGGGCCGTAGTGGGCTAAAAACATGGTTGGAAAATAGGGAGGCCCATACTCGGCCAGTCAAACCATATCTTTACAAATAACAGAAGATAGAATATTCCCTAAAAGACGTCCTGGTACGTCCAGTGGATTTATTATAAAGGGAAGGAAAAAGCAACGAGAAGACCATCGGTGGATACACAACAAGGAAGGAGGATTACTCCAAATAAACTCCTTTGACTAATCCATCGCTAAATCTAAGGCTAACTACATGAAACCTATCCTCCAGGAAGAACCCTAATCATCGCCCAAATTGGATGAATATCCATTATAAACACAAGGCCGATCCAGCATACTTGAAGGTACGCGACTTCTAGGCTATGAAATGGTTCTCTTATTTCATCTGGAAAAGAATCTGACTTAGGCATCGGAGCGACCCCGGGCGAAGCCCCCGCCGACCTCTTTTCTGATTCTTCTTACATGGGAGTGCCGCACCCGGATCCTATAATCCATCAGTCTTGAGTCGACCCAACTGACCTGTAGCGCTCATTGATTCGGTTGACGAGCATGTGATTTGGCGTAGTCATGAGCGACAATTCCTTCATAAACATAAGCGATTCCTCTCGATTCGCGATGAGTATCGACAAGGAACCTGGCGGGAGTAACACTAATCCACCAAAGGACCGCGGAATCCACGGGTGATATGAGGCGGCGAGACCCCCACCGGGGCCCGATGGAAACTTGGCGCAAGCGATACAGCGAAATTAAGGCGCTGCGCCTTGTCAACCCGGCGTGCGGTCGAAGAAGTGGAAGCGACCTGGCGAATCTGACATCAGCGGAACCACGGCGAACCCGGGAGGCCATAACCTCCTCCGCGAGAACGGCTTGTGAGACACTTCCCGAGCATCGGCCGAAGCGAGTCCGGTCGAGCGGGGGGCATGGACCACGGGTTGGCTCACAACGGAGAAGAGAAGCAAGCAATACCCGGGCGGTTCGAGCGAATCACCCTCAACTAGAAGCGGGAGAAACGATCATGGGAGGCGAAGTTGAAAACCTCCAACAAGAGCTCGATCGCGTGAGGGAAGTGGTGAAGGGACGGACCGGATCTTATGGATACTTTGAATTGCGACAAGCAGATCTCCGCCCAGCGGTAGAGGTCTTGCACTTTCCCCTTCCCGACAAAGTCGAGAATGCCTCGGGTAGAGACGTTGATGGAACAAAGATCACGTCGACCACCTTAATACTTAAAAAATCAGATGGAGCTACATGGTTTAGGATCTGTGCGATGCGGGCGGTCGCCATTCACGGCAAAGGACCCGACTTTGGCACAGTTCCGCGAATTCCCCCGCCGTCCATCATCATTCGAGGGGAACTATCTGTTGCGTTAGGTCTCCCACTTCGCCGAACCGGACGTGCAATACTTCCATCTCTTACGACCATCAAGCAAGGACCGCAAGAGAGTTTGAAATCATGTACTAAGATTCAACGCCCGAGTCCACGAAGGTAGGCGTGCAGGCAGAAAAATTCGTCACGGCTTTTCATCTCGGGATTAGAGGCGTGCGGTCAGGACTGATGTTCTCTATCTCAAAGAACCCTCAAGCTAGCATGGCCGAGGTCCTCGCCAAAGCGCAAAAGTATATAAACGGCGAGGAGGCCCTCGTATCAAAGAAGGAGGCTCCTGGCCGCGAAAAGGGAGGCGACGGGACAAGCGGCGGGACGGGCCCAGAGACTAAGAGATCGGGAGGGAAATCCCCGGGCCCGAGCGGGCTGATCTAAAAAGGAGAGGGAAGTCTCGAGGAGGCCGTTTGGGCCACGACCGAAGGCGAGACACTGCCCGAGCCACGGCCACTTCCTCCACTAGCAACCTCGGTATCCACAAGTCCTCCGCGAAGTACGAAGCGAGCAATTCTGAGATGGCGGCTCGGATGAAATCAGATCCAGCGACAAGGGATAATACCCAAGTATGCGAGTTCCACGGGGCTATAGGCATCGCGCGACAAGCGTATACAACTAAGAAGAAATTGAATATCTAATACGGTCACGGATATCTTGTTTCCTTATCTCCGGGAATCAAGCAGGAATCAAACCAAAGTCAAGCCTTGAGAACCATAATCAGACAGGCTGGCCCCGGCCGCCATCTGACAGACCAGCGTTGACACCGGCAGCCACAGGAGAAATCGGTGATCTCGGAGGATTCGGAGGAGAATCTAGTTATTTCGAAAGCCCACCTACAGAACGTGAATCGGCGGACGCCGGGGAAATATAAGTAGTCGTGGTGCGCGAATGACACTACCATCACGTTCTCGGACTCAGATCTGGAAGGATGCCAGCACCCCCATGACGACCTTCTGGTAGTCCGTGCAATTGTGGCCAATACCACAATTAACCGGGTTTTAATTGATAATGGGAGTTGGTGACATCATCTTCGCGTCAGCCTTCGATAAAATGGGTATTGGAAGAGACAAGCTAGACCCCATCAACACACATCACGAGGATTCGGGGAGAAGGTGTTCTGGGTTGGGCTCGATTCAAGCTGGTGCGACCACAGGAGAACCCACACTTGACGCGACAACGACAAGGTTCCTTATAGTGGACGCCCGATCATTACAATATCGCTAGGCGGACCCTCCCTCAGTATGTCAAAGGCATCCCTCGGCTTACCACATGATGATCAAATTCCCAACAGTAAATGGAGTCGGGACGGTTCGAGGAGATCAGCGGGTGGCCCGGGAATGCTACACAGCCTCCATGAAACCAAGAGCGGTCGACAGCGTGAGTATAGACGAACTTGACTTACGCGACGAGGTACTCACCCGACCCGACCCTCGGAGGGACTGGAACCTATATCCTTTGGATGACGACCGGAACATCGCTTCACATTGGGATCAAAGTTGGCAAGGAAACCTCAAAGGCCTCCTCGCTCGGTTTAAAAAGCGAGAATAAAGATGTTTTTGCATGGAAGCAATCGGACACGGAGGAATCGACCACGTGATCACTCACAGGTTGAACACCGATCCCTCCTTTAAACCAGTCAAGCAAAAGCGGCCCAGAAGCCGCTGAAGGCGAAAGGGCCATCAATGTGGAGGAGTCGTGAGCTCACTCCCAGCGGGGCCGATGAGAGGAGTGGGGCCACCACAGTGGCTAGCTAGCAGGTGTTTTTCGTCAAAGCTAGCGGCCAAATAGAGGCTCTGCACTTCGACTTCAGCGACATAAACAAGCGATGCCGGGATGGTTTCCTGCAGAATCGACCTCATCGTGGGCCTTACGTAGGCTGCATTCTCGATTTATGGATGCATTTTCGGCTACAATCAGAATGACATAATGGACCGGAGACCCGAAGGAGCTTCGTCGTCACAGCACAAAGACCTGTGTTGCCAGATGTGCAGTTTGGACTTCGAGAATGCGGGGGCAACCTGCAGAGACTAGTGGGCGGATGTTCCAAAGGCAGGATAGGCTGCTTGATGGAGGTATGCATAACGACATGCTGGTGAAATCCGCAAGTTCGATCTCCATATCACTCATCTCTCGAGCATTCCGGGATCTTTGAGGGGTATAACATGAAAATTTGAACCCATTCACCATCGCCTTGACGTATCAATGAGAAAAGAATTTATAAGGTTTCATAGTTAACCACGAGGATCAGGCGATCGGACAAAATAAAAGCATTGCTCGACGCCGTCCCCGCCCGGGAATAAGGAGTGCATCGGTAGCGAGGAAGGGTTGCAGCTTTAAGCCGGTTCGTATCCAGAGCGAGTGATAAATGCCGGCCTTTCTTCCAAGTTAAAGAAAGCGCTGGTGGAGACGAAAATGCGAAGAAGCATTCATGGCATTAAAACATACTTAAGCTCTCCTCCCATTCTAGTAAAGTCCTTGAAGGAGAACTCCTCACACTTTATACTTAAGCTAGTATCGGATTTCTGCCAACCCGATTGCGGCCTGCGTCCTATACAAGGAGGGCGAGTCGGCACCGATTTGCCTCGCTGCGATGAGCCTTGAGAGGAAGCCGGAGGAGAGTACACGAGAATGGAAAAATTGATACTAGCACTTGCGGTAGCGGAAACTCACGTCCCTATTTGAGGCTCACACCACTAGAGTCAGCCCAGTGCCCAATGACGGGTATTACAAAAGCCGGAAGTCTCAGGAAGGCCGATGAAGTGGGCCGTAGAGCTAAGCGAGTTCGACATCGAATTTCGTAGAAGGCGCTATAAAGGGATAGGTCCTAGTAGGCCGTCATGGAGTCAAAGCTCGATAGAGCTTGCCCGAACCCACACGGTCGGGAGGACTGACCTCAGGTATGGAAACTCTGCAGTAGGAGCCTCGAACGCCACGGAAGGAGCGGAGACCGGGCTTAATCCTCCTCACCCGAGAAGGATGGGCATTAGTCCTTTTCGGGTTTGGGTTCCATTGGCACAACAAACGAAGCCAGTATGAGAGGCGGTCATAAGCGAGGCCTCAGCCTCGCCCACATTAAATTCGACCAATTAGAGGTCCGCGGTGACTCCCAATTTGGTGACGGATCGAAGATCTATCTGAGCCAAAGTGAGACGATGGTTCTATATCTCCAAGGTCCGTAATTTATAAAGTTTGTATTGGTTCGGTCAAGCCACGTCGAGCAGAGAATACCCGAGCCGGCGCCTTGGCGAAACTAGCCCTGACGCTGAGAAGATCTCGGCCCGGTCGGCGCCGTCGAGATACCTAGCGAACCTACGTCGGCCCTTACAACATGGAGGTCGGCCCGGTGGGATCTGCGCAGTGTGGACCACTGGTTGGGATTATATCGATAAGCCGAAACCTTACCAGACGACCGAAGAAGCGGGTAAGATACGGTGAGGTCTTCGGTTACCAATCACAAAGGAAGCCTTTACAAGCGAGATTCTTGCACCTTTCTAAATGCATCGCAGGAGAGGACACTGAATACGTGCTGAGAGAGGTACACGAAGGCATATGTGGGAACCATATCGGAGCACGAACGTTAGCCGGAAAAATCTTGAGACAGGGATACTACTGGCCACGATGCCAAAGATCACGTGGAGCTTAGTCAAGGAAATGGGAATGCGGGAGCACGCTAAAATATCACGCCTCCCGTCAGAGCCCTTGACGTCAATTACCAGCCCCTGGCCCTTCCAGCAGTGGGGGTTGGACATATTGGGACCCTTGCCCATTGGCGAGCGATACAAATTCATAATTATCGCGGACAGTTATTTCACCAAGTGGGCGAAGCCAGGAGCCCTTAGCCCGCGATTAAGAGCGGAAGATGCAACTTTGTGTGGCGAGCCGTCATATGCGGGTTCGTCAGAGCCTAGTATCAGATAACGAAAACAGTTCGACAACGCAAATTCGGGGGATTTTTGTGCCGAGCCGAGATTAAAAATTGTGCACAAGTCCGCCCGGCTACACCCGCAATCAAGCGGACGAGAGTACGAGTCCACCGTCATAACCCTTAAAGGCGCCTTAAAAACCAAATTTGGGAGAATCTTAAAGGAAGTTGGGTAGAATACACTCCCCAGGGTACTATGGGCCTACGAGGACGGCCAGCAGTCAACAACTCGGGAACCAAATTTGCCACGGCCTTTGGCCATAAGCGATGTAGCCCGCGGTGAGGTTGGAATAAAATCTCCTAGAGAGTCGAGTTAGGCGTCGGAGGAACAAAATGGCCAGTACGCGATGCGGCCGAACTCACGGATGAGAAAAGCGTGGCGGGTTCAACGGCGCCTGAAGAGTATCAAGGAAGGCGGCCCGGGTACTACAGCGGTCGAAGCCCGAAGTTACATCTTGCAGCGGGTGATTTGGTCACGAAAAAAACATGCCGGCCAAGAGGAAGAATCCAGCGCATGGGAAACTAGGCCCCAACTGGGAAGGTCCTTACATAATAACCGAGTCGTCAGACCAGGCAATTATGAGCTCCAAACAGAGGAGGGAAAAATCTTCTGACATACATGGGCAGACTGAAGCCTTTTTGCAATTGACATAGGTTTATAATAAAGCCTTATCAATTCTTATATGGCCGAGTCGGGCATACGCTGGTAATTTAGTATATAAGCAGGTTCGGAACATCTGCAGTAAGGAAAATTCATAAAAATAAAAGTCTCTCTTTATTCCAAATAGATCATATTCGATTCTGATCAGTGGTGTCCTTGATTACACATCTCGAAAAAACACTCAATATAGGCAATTGCCAAGAAAAAAAAAGAAAGGAAAAAAGATGGAGACAAAGGAAAGACGAATAAAGAAAAGGGTGTGATAGGGAAAAAGAAAGAAAAAGATGGAGACAAAGGAGAAAGACAAAAAAAAAAAAAAAAAAAGGAAAAGAAGCCGGGGATGAAAGCTATGGAATAAGAAAGAGAGGGAGGGAAAGAAAAGAGGGGAAGAAGAGGTGGAAAGGAGGAGGAAGAAGATAAAAGAAAAGCAGAGTGCGGGCATAGGATGCCACCCCCTCAGAGAAAGCGCATCCCACCCAACAAAAAGCTAGAGACAACGAAGCTCCCGTAAAGGGGAGACTAGGGAAAAACACAACTCCACATATGAAGGCGGAAAGGCTGATCAAAGACATCGGAGAACTCCGGCGACCCGAACGTCGAGCATACATCGAGCAAACTACATCCACCCAGTGAGAAGCGAGAATCTCCCGAAGCCATAAGATACGGAGACACTTGGAGCCACCATTTATAAGGAGGTCAAAGCGCTTGAAAAGTCACATGTCGTTCCAGATTCTCCATAAAATCAACGTGTGACAGATCACCATCTTTTTTTCGAGGACATGCGGCGGATTCGGTTCACGGGCCGCCACAGAAGTCACACATAACACGGCGCTCACTTTGGCGGGCTCACCTACTCCGCCACGAGACCCGCATTTGCCTCGGGAGTCGGACCGACTCGGGCTACATCGCCACTTTCGACCTTAGCGCCGGGCCAGCTTGCTCCTTTGACGAGCTCACCTACTCCGCCTGATTACTTGTGCTCGAGTCGAGACCATTTCCGGGCTACATCGCCACTCGACCTTAGCGCCCGAAGCCACGCTACTCACTTTGTGGGCTCTTCCCATCACACGGCATGGGCGAGCTCTCTGTGCTATTCATTGACGAATCTTCGGAGTCACACAGCGTGGGCGAGCTCCTCTTTGTGCTATTCATTTGGCCAGGCTCTTCCCGTCCACACAACATGGGACTGAGCTCTACTTCAATTCACCACAGCGAAACTCATCCCATCACTCGCGCCGGGCCGAGGCTCATCTTACAGCCGATCTATCGGCGAGCTCTTCCCGGCAGCTCTACACGGCGAGCTCCTACTTATGAGGCGAGCTACATCTTACAGCCAGTCTATCGTGAGCTCTCTTCCCAGCTGACTCTACTGACGAGCTCCTATAACTTATGGGCGAGCTCTTACGACCCAATCTACGGCGAGCTCTTTGTGGCTCTACGGCGAAACTCTATTACTTACATGGACGAGCTCACCTGCTTGATCCTAGCAGCGAGCTCTTCCCAGCTACACGTGACTCCTATGCCCATGGGCCAAACTCTGGCCAGTCTACTGGCAAACTCTTCCCGGCAGCTCACACATGAGCTCCACCATAACTACATGGGCGAGCTCTTCTGACTGATCTACTGGCGAGCTCTTCCCGACAACTCTACGACGAGCTCCTATTACTTATGGGTTGAGCTCTTTGTGATCCTAGCGGCGAGCTCTTTCCCAGCGGCTTCACACAGCGAGCTCCACAATGCGACATGGAGCGAGCTCTTCTGGCTGATCTACACGGCGAGCTCTTTAGCAGCTCTGACAGCTCCTGTACTCACATGGACGAGCTCTTACAGCGGTCTGCACGATGAGCTCTTCCCAGCAGCTACTACCCCAGCGAGCTCCTATTACTTATGGGCGAGCTCTTACGGCGGTCCTTAACGAGCTCTTCTATGACTCTACTGGCGACCCCTATTGCGACATGGGCCCGAGCTCTTACGTGGTCTACGACGAGCTCTTCCCAAGCAGCTCTACGGCGGCTCCTGGCCCTCCCACCAGGGGACGAGCTCTTACGGCTCAGTCTACGGCGAGCTCTTCAGCTGACTCTTACTGGCGAGCCCTATTGCGACATGGATGAGCTCTTACCGGCGGGAGTCTACGGCAGGCTCTTCCCCACTTGGCTCTGCAGCGAGCTCCTATTCGACATGGATGAGCTCTTGTTGATCTACCCGGCAGGCTCTTCCCAGCGACTCTACGACGAGCTCCTAGCCTTATGGACCAGGCTCACCTACAGTAGTCTAGCCAGCGAGGCTCTTCCCCAGACTCTACCTAACGAGCCTATTACGACATGGACCAGAGTTCTTACGGAGTCTGCACGATGGGCTCTTCCCCCAACGGCTCTGCACGGCGAGCTCCTGCTTGAAGGCATGGATGAGCTCTTACAGTGATCTACTGGCAGGCTCTTCCCAATGACTCACCCCCAGCCCAGGCTCCTGTGCCACATGGGCCCAGGCTCTTACGGCGGTCTACTGTGAGCTCTTCCCAACGACTCTACGTGACTCTTACAACGGTCTCACGACGGGCTCTTCCCAGCAGTTCACTTGGGCCGAGCTCTACTCCAACGGTATGTGAAAAGCTCTTCCCTGGCAGCCCCAAGACGAGCTCCGCTCGCCTCCTAGCATTGACGACCTCAGCCACAACGCCACACACAGTTGAAGGACCAGGTCAAAACCCGCAAATCAGACATCGAAGGCCACAGGCCCAATCCAACGAGCTCCACCCACTCCAACTACATGAGTGGGGCTGAACCCGATTCAAAGCGAGGATAGTATCTGAAACTTGAGCAATACAGTCGAAGCTCTTTGAGACCTCCAAATCGAGGTTACACGGATCGGAAAAGAATAAAAGTATCTGGATAGAACCACGAGGAGCTTTCAAAAAATGGGTATATATTGAAAAGAAGGCTACGGTGGCAAGGGGCTCGGGCCCAACAAAAAAAGAGGAGAATTCGACATCGAGGAAAGCATAAATAAGTCCATAAATCTAGACATCGGACTGATGAAGAATAGAAGAGCTCAGTAGAAGGTAACGGGCTCTTTAGAGAATAGTGACCGGAAGACCCTCGGCTTCCTCGTCACTTTCGGAAGGTCGAGTTGAAATCTAGATGCGATGCACTTTGACGGCCTTCCGTTGGCGAGCCGCAGCGCGAGCACCGGCTTGATCTGTGATTGTTTTGATAACCTCGTCCCTACGAGCAACCATGCAGGCCTGCGTGAAGATGCGCGCGCCAAACCACTACATTCGTCGCACTCCAGCCGTCTTGATAAATGTACAACCGGAAGACTCACGGCGAGCGGAGTCTCAGTAATGCCTTGCCCTCTGAAGCCCTCGCGTGAGCAATTTGAGTTGTCTTTCTTTGCTTTTCAAATCATTAACCAGCGCGGCTCCACGAAAGATCCGTTTACTTCGGGAGGTGATAAGCTCCTCCCTAACCATTTGAAGCTCATTTTGGACAGATCTCAACCCCTCCCGAGTCTCGACCAACTCACCCAGCGCAACCTGGAGCTCACCCCTAACCTCCCGAGACTCGCCCTCAGCCTTCGTCAAACTGCTCCGAACCTCGTTCTCTCTATTCTCTGCCCGAGCGCGAGCCGATGAAGTGTGCTTAAGATCAGACTTAAGCCGTTCTATTTCTTCGGACAACTGCTGCGCTCGTTCTTGCAACTCGGCCCGCTCAGAAGAGAGAGAAGCCACCTTCGCTTTATAAATTCGGGCAATCTTCACATGTTTTATTCGGTTTGGCATATCGCGGAGCCAGCTCAAATGGGTGGCAGCACATGTCGGACACGGACATAGGCGTTCGGCCTGGAACAAGCATGGAAATAAACACAGTGCACGGACTTACCGAGAAGCAATCCTGAAAGACAAGCGCGGAGGCTTCATCAGTGGCAATTCCTTTGACCCCCGATATCGGACTCACGGAGAATGGAGGCGGCATTTCTTTGAAGTTCGGCACTAGAGCAAATAAGCCACAGAGTGCGCAGTTTGCACTTTGATTTCTTTCGACTCGCCATCCCGGTGACTTGGCATTTAATCGAAGGCGGATTCCATACGGTAATAGGCAGAGCCATCAGCGGCGAGGCGACGGTTGCACTTGAAAGACCCTTTGCCTTGACGACAGGCTTAGGGGAAGTTAATAAGGTCGGGTCGACGCGACCCGCTCGGCTCGTGGGCGAGGAGAAGGGGGACACGCCCATGTGCGAGGCCACGACCGGGCGGCGATACCTACGGTTCCCGAGGAACGGGAGAAGGAGAAGCACCTGACGCCCGAGACTTTGGCGGGAACCGGCCGGTCCTTCTCGAGGAGTCCTAGTTTTTCCTCTTCGCACTCACGGGGCTTCCTGGCGTCGCTAAATGAACTAGAATCTCTCCCTAGTAGGGTGCGGCGGTGGGCTGAGAAAAACACTCCCGGGTGAAAGGGACGGGGCCTGCAGTGAAACGTGCGGGCAACAAATTAGAAGAGCTAGGAATGTTGACCTTTATCAGCCACGCAAGACGGCGAGCATTCCTCAATGCTAGAGCCCGCAGCCCGACATCTTCGTCGAGGTCCAAAGCCCGAACATCCCGGGAAGCATAAGGAAAGCTTAAGGTCAGAAGTGTTCGATCGTCTTTAGACAAATCAAACCAAAAAATAATACAAACACTCACGAAGATTATCAGGGGCACTCCACGTCCTGGGCACACCCAGGGTATCATCCCGGTCACGAGAGTCATACTCCCAGTTGGAACCACTAACGAAGAAATATCGTCCTTTCCATATTTAGGTGTGAAGAAGGGAGATCGAGATCACCGAGAGGAGACCAGGCGTGCGGAAAAATAAATAAAACCCTCTGTAGTGGCCATTGGACTGAAAATATGGAGGAACAGAGCCACATTGGGGACACCAAACCCTCTGTCCTTAAAAAAGACCAATAAACCAACTAAAATACCCCAACCATTGGGAGCCAACTAGGAAGGGCAGATGTTAAAATGTTGAAGAACCTCTTTTATGAAGGGATGCAAGGAAGCGAAGACCGTTATTAAAAACAACTTCAAAAAAGCGAGACCATACCGGGCACGGGGCAGTGTAAAGGTCAAAACATCCGGGGTGTATGGACACCGGGGAAGAGGCCGATAGCAGCTCAGCAAAGTAGATTCAAATGAAGGACCAACCACACTGGGCGCGCCCGTGACATGCGACGGTCTGAGGAAATTCAGGCCCTTAGGATATTTGATCAGGTTTATCTTCTTTTTACCTTTACCCAAGGGAAGGGGAGGCGCCTCAGGACGAGTTGAGGCCAGAAATGACACATCAAACAAGCGAAGGAATGCCCCCGACCTGCGGGGCCCAGAGCATGTCAGCCGAGGAAGAATCGCGTATTACGTCTGTGAGGAAGAGCGATTCGAGGACCCATGGCGTAAACAAGCGATTACAAACAAAATCAGACAGATGAACCCTAGAGCCTCGTGTCGTATCCAATCGAAAGAAACCACGACAAAGGCGGGGCCTTGTGGGCGGGAATGGAAGCGCGGACCCAACACTAAACGGGACAGGCAATCGAGCGAAATACAGGAACGCCCGAGAAATATAAAGACAAAAGGGAGGAGGAATTATGAGGCCAAAGGAAGTCGGAAGCGGAAAGGTTCAGTAAGAAACAAAGGAAAACAAAGGGAGTATGAAACATAGCGAAACTCGAAGAGCCATGATAACGCACCATGTATGGCGGTTAGGTTAATTAATCACATCTAGCGGTAGCGGGGAAATAACAGCCGTTGCGGGTTAATCACGGCCCACTTGCCACGGTCGTACCTGGTGGGGGGCAGCGTAGGGATCTGAGAAATGGGCGAATGAATTCATCCTTCAGCCAAAGGAAGCGGTGAAGACCATACCCCTTAGTGTCAGGTACATAGCCGGCCAAACGGAGGCTGGCCCGTGGAAGGCCCGAGCATGGTTGGAAAATAGGGAGGCCATACTCGACCGATCCAAACCATATCTTCACAAATATGAGAAGATAGAATATTCCCTAAAGGCATCACAGTCGTCCCGATCGATCCTATTATAAAGGGAAGGAGAAAAGCAACATAAGACCATCGGAGCGGATGCCCACGACAAGGAAGGAGGATTACTCAGATAGAAAGCTCCTTTGACTAATCCCATCGCTAAATCTAGGCTAACTTCATGAAACCTATCCTCCAAAGGAAGAACCCTAATCATCGCCCAAATTGGATGAATATCCATTATAAACACAAGGCCGATCCAACCTTTGAAAGATGACTTTACAAGTTTATGAAATGGTTCTCTTATTTCCTCACGGAAAGAAGAGAATCGGCTTAGGCATCGAGCGGCCCAGTGAAACCCATACGACCTCTTTTACGATTCTTCTTGCAGTCTTGCACCGGATCCTATAATCCATCAGTCTTGGTCCAACCGCGACCCAATGTGACTCATTGAGTTAAGTTTGAGCAGAGCTATCGTGATTAAATTTTATAGAAACTAAGCATAGCCTAATAATAATAATTTTATTATTATTATTATTTTCTTCATCTTTTTTAAAAAAACCGAACACACAATCTAAAAATTAAAGGATCCAGTAATTAAAAATAAATACTCATTAGAAGAACTTAATACAAAATAAAGACAATTTTATGTATTATATGATATATCTTTGTTTATAAAATATCTTTGTGTAAACGATTTTATATTCTTAAGATTTCATGCTTAAATTGAGTTTAGATAAAAGATCGAACTATTATTAGAGTTATATCAAATATTTTTTCTAAATTTTATTAGAATTTAATATTAATGAAAAAAAGCCAAGTAAAAAAGTTAACAATGGTGTCTCGTTTGCTTATTGGATTTATAAAAATGTACCCAATTCTAAATCAACTAATTACACAAAAAAAAAAATTACATCTCATATTTCTTCAAATTTTAAGTGAGTCAAACAATTTTTTTTAATGTTGAAGATAATTCAAACATTACAAAACTTAAGAGATAGCTAGATTAGTTTAAGGTCTTGGGGTTTACCTAATGATCATCGGTTCGAATCCCCTCAAGGTTATTATAAGATTAGTCGAGGGGTATACAAACTATACAAACTGGTCCGAATATCCACAGTTATCAAAAAAAAAGAAAATTATTAAATACTTTGAACAAGTTTAAAGCCAAAATAATTCATTATTTAAAAACAAATACACATATAGATATATTTTTCTAAAAATATTGACCAAACTAATCTTTCTATGATTTGAAAATCGAAATTACGAACTACGGTTTTAAAAATTAACTAAAACCACGATTGATAAATACAATGATAAGGTTAATTTTCAAAATCACAGTTAGAGAATGTGGTTTTAAAAAATAAAAAAACTAATTCGATGATTATTTAAAAAAAGAAAAAAAATTACTTTGTTATCAAACTCAGTTTGAACCCATTAAAAAAAAGCATCCATGATCCATGGGGCCATGGAATTGAAATTTTGAAGTCACATTTCTTTCTTGTAACACATGATTAGGTAGGTAAGTAGGGACCGAGAAGTGTCATTATGAAGTCGTGAATATGTATTATAGGCCTGGGGCGTCAACCTAGGTCGAAAACACCTCCAATTGAGTTTAATGTTGCCGTTGTCTCTTTCATTCATTCTTCTTCTTAGAAACATTTGAACAAACAAATAGATTCATTTATTTATTTGCGGTTTTGCACATTATACTAATGTTTTCACGATATTGTTCCTATTTTATTAATACTTTCAGGAGTATTTGTTTTCAACTTAATATATATATATATATATATATATATATATATATATATATAGTCTTTCCCGTTCATTCCTCTCATAAACATATGAACAAACAAATAGGTTCATTTATTGTTGCAGTTTTACATTATAATAATGTTTTTTCCGCATATTGTTCCTATTTTTTTTTATACTTTCCACAGAGTATATATATATATATATATATATATATATATATATATATATATATATATATATATATATATACTATATATATATATATATATATATCTCTTTTTCCCATTCATTCTTCTCATAAACACATGAACAAACAAATAGGTTCATTTATTGTTGCAGTTTTTACATTAAACTAATGTTTTTCACGATATTGTTCCTATATATATATTATGAAATAGTGCAGTGGAATTTTGATAAATATACAAACATCAACATTTCTTTATTTTGTAGATTTTTATGACACAATTTTATTCTTGTTGACATTATTGTCAGTAGATTTCCTTATAATAATATTGTAGTTCCCGTGTTCTTTTAAAATCAGAAACAAAATATTTGGAGGAAACAAACCTGCAGTACAAACAATAATTAGAAAGCAGATCCGAGTCCAACAATAACGTTGTGTCCGCTAAGGCAATTTGGCTCCTCAACTTGTACCGAGGATGAGGACAATCGTCTCCCGGGGATATAACGGATCTCGTTCGCCAGTGGTAGGATCGGAGGACCCAGCGAGCGCCTTCGGAACAATGGCACAAAATGGATGATATGCGGTGAAATAGGAGAATATTTTGTATATATTAAAAATGGGAGAAGCAGGTATAAATAACCCGGGAAGTGTCTCCACGAGCAGGACATGTCGGTTCGAAAGGTATGAACCAAGCAAAGTATCACATTTGATGAGGACACATCTTTCATTCATTTAAGGAATTTGTGGATACCAAAATTACAACAATCCCCATGAATGAAAGTTACGATATCAATACTCACGTGTATGCATGAGATGCAAAGTGCAATTATTCCATGAAAGCGTTGCATGGGATAAGTAGTGCGAGACTTTGAACTTTCCCTTAGTAAACCTATCGGACTTACTCGAGTCAATCGAAGACTTGATGTCTTTGGAGTATGGAGCCTTCGTGTAAGCTAGACAATAGAAATCACGGCTATTTCTCGAACAAAATCGGTTCTCCTTTGTTGTGTTCGTTTGTATGAACACCGCCTGGTCTCATGAGTGTTTTAGAGAATTCGGCCTTTGCAATTCTCACATAAGCGACCCTCACTTCACACTCACATAGGTGATTTCTGAACATATGGTTTCATAATCATTAAAAGCTTTTGCTTAACCTTCACATATTAATACTGTCTTTATCGAGGAGATAGAGTAAAACAAATTTGATGATTACTACTATCTTTGTCTTCTTAGCGATTGTCCCTTTGAACTACAGATCACGGGATCTCTAGTCAACTAGGTAGGGTGTCGCTAGCGATGACTTGTTTAGAGGCCTTAAGCCATTCCTTGATGTTTTTTGTATCTCTCTAGTTAGACATTTTGTCAATGGATCCATGGCTGTATCTTTTGACTTCGCATAGTCAATGGTGATAATTCCACTTGGGAAGAAGTTGTCTTATTGTGACTCGTATTAAAATTAGGCGTATGTGTCGAGACTTACACGTTATACATGACATTCCTTGCCCTTCCTATTGCCGGCTTGACTATCACAATGTACCTTCTGAGCATTGGTTTAGGCCAATGGTTTAGGACAATGTATACATACAATATCTGAAGTCCACTCCTAGAAAGGGCATTTTGCTCACTAAAAATGTAGATTGTCAAAGTGTGGATGCATATAGTGATGCTGACTAGGCTGAAGCAATAGATGACAGACGATCTACTTCGGGATATTTCACCTTTATGGTGTGGTAATCGTTACATGGAGAAGCAAGAAGCAGAATGTTGTTGCACGTTCAAGCGCAGAGGCTGGATTTAAGGGTATGACACTTGGAATATGTGATTGTGGCTAAGACTTCTATTGATGGATTTGGGCTATCTGCATAGGCAACCGATTCGGCTTTATTGTGATAATAAAGCAGCATGTGATATTGCTCATAATCGATTACTGACATGATCGTACAAAGCATCTTTGAGGTGAAGCCAGTTCTTACGTTAAGGAGAAATTGGATGAGAAAATTGTCGAGTTGCACTAGATTCGATCCGAAGATCAATTGGTTGATATCCTCACAAAGTTGTTCAAGTCGAGTGTTCTCAAAGTTTTTGGGCAAGTTAGGCATGTGTGACATCTATGCACCAACTTGAGGGGGAGTGTTGCGATATTGGATTAATAGTCAAAGATTCTTTATTGTAATTCTTTCCTATTACTATAATATTATTTCCTAGTTTAGAGAGATTTCTCTGTTAGGCAAATAACTTAATTATAGGAATAGCTTGATTGTAGGATCTCTAATATCTCTATAAATATGTACATGTAAGAATCTGATTTATTATGAATAAAAAATCTTCTTCTCTGTTGGACTTAATCCAATTCATTCTATCAATTATGGTGGGTAAAGATCCTTGCGAGAGCTTAGCGATGGGAGTATAAAATTGTGCCTTCTTGTATCACCATTAGAGATTGCCATTGATTTCATGTGGCTATGTGGTATCCTCCATTAAAGGCCTTGGATAAGGAGGAGCATACTTGGAGGGTTCTGCTTAGCTTTGATTAATTCTGTGAGAGAGACAGATTCATGTAGTTGGTTTCTTCATATGAATTATCCTCTACAATCTCCATGGCTGTAATTTGGTAGACTAAAGGACATACACAACTTGATTCAATCAATTAAATGCAACCAAAGCAGTTGAAACCCTGCAAATCTATTATACAAATCAAACTCTTTCAATTATTTGATATTCAAGCTAAACCACAATCTAGCAAAAACCGTTGACAAAAGACTCAGAGAAATTAACACAGAATTATTCAACAAGTGGTTTTGAGCTTTTTATTAAGAGGAGGAGGAGTGATTACAATCAACTATTGTGGAGGCAATAATCATTGGCCAAAGTGATCCAGTGATCCTTGCCCTAGCGCAAAGGTATTCATCTGATGACTTTCAATCTCAAGTGAGCATAGAGTGCATGTTCACTACATTTGAATTCACATGGTCAAGACTATCAATCCATAATTTTTGTACGTAATTGTCCTTTCTATCTCCTTGTCTCTCTTCACCATGATCTTCCAATTCATGAATTGTTCCTTATAAATATATTTGAACCCCTGCCTTCTTGACATATTAGCTTCCATCCTTTCCTCTCTTTTCTCTAAGATGAAAGCACCTCTTCATCTCTTTTCAGCTGCTCATCTATGGAGGACTTTGTGTTGTGTTCAGCCTTTTCATTAAGCCTCTTTCTCTCCTTTCTTCTTCTTTCAATTCCTCATCCCTCTGTTTGATATTTGTTTCCCCCTTTGTTGTTCCTTTCTTACGAAGTCGACCTCCGAAACTCCTCTCTTTTCTTCGATGTAGCTCCCCATCTCTTTTCTATCTCTTCCATTTCACGCATTGGATTCCAACATCTCCATATATGATTGTTTCCAAAACCATAACAAAGCAAGTTTGATAACAAAGGGGCGAGGAAAATGTGATAACTCTAGAAAGAAAATATGATTGGCCTTGTTCTCAAATATGGGCAATGATTTGTTCTTGAATCTTGAAACAATAAAGAAGAGATCTCAGAGCTTCAAAACAAAACAAGTTTTGTAATGGTTTCCAAAACCCATAACAATGAAAATAAGTTTGACAACAAAAAAAAAAAAGAAGAAATGTGATGCTTCTAGAAAGTATGATTTGCTTGTTCTGAATATGGGCAATGATTTGTTCTTGAGTCTTTGAAAGCAGAAGAGATCTCAAACTAAAAAACAAGTTTGACAACAAAAAAAAGCATAAATGTGGTGCTAGAAACTATGATTTGCTTTGTTCTCAAATATTGGCAATGATTTGTTCTTGAGTGCTGAAAAGAAAGAAGATATCTCAAACTCAAAAACAAGTTTATGACAAAAAACGAGAAAATGTGATGGCAAGAACTATGATGTGCTTGTTCTCAAATATGGGCAATGGTTGCTCTTGAGTGGAAGGGATCTTTTTGTGGGCAAAAGAGGAAAAGGCGTGATTCTATTCCTTTGTATAATTTTTTGGATAGTCACGGGAAAAGAGAGAAATCGAATAGCTTTTTAAGATGGGATGAAAATGTTGGGCAGAGATTGAAATATTCTTTTGTCTAAGTCTGTGGAACTGAAATACAGGGTGTTCTTAGGTGAAGAGGTGCATTCCATCTTAGATTTTTCGGAATAGATGGCCTCTATGTAAAAAGGTGGTGAGGTTTTCCCCCTTTCCTCTTTTGCTTTTTCATTTCATAATGAATTTCATGTCCTGTATACTTTGTGGCTGTTTTGTTCCGTTCATATTTTTGGTCAATATATTGCTTTTACCGATCCAAAAAAAAGAATAAGAAATGGATTATAAAGCTTGATAAGAGACAAATAAATGCAACCATTTAAGAGGAAAGTCGCCCCTTTTCTAAACAAGGTTGATTAGACCCGCCCCTTTTTCTAAACAAGGTTGATTAGCTCCCCACCCTAATATGCGGCCAAACTTTAAAATCAAATTATTCTTGGTGACTCCACATGCAAATATGAAAAGGAATAGAAGAAGAATACTTGGTTTGCAAATCAAACTTCTTATTCTCTTAAAACCTAACCCACTACAGCGTCCACAAAAAAGAAAATAATAAAATTGCATTATTAAATATGTGTTTATATATTATCAAAAATTAACATGAATATAACAACTATAAGTTTGGTGTAAATGTAATTAGTGGGCGGCAAGGTAATGGTCTTTTTAAAACAATCTCACGGATATGTTTATTTAGATGTAAAAACAAAGTAGGGATAAGTAAAAATGGTTTCTTGGTCGGAGATAAATATAAGGGTTTCTCTTAGCTGTAATTATAGAGACCTTTTCCATTGAAACGCTCATGCATGGCATGTTACTGGATTAAGTATACGAGAGCTTGTTGAAGGTGGCCTCACAGAGGTGGAGACAGAATGGAGTACGAGTTTGAAATTGAGGGATGGAAACATGCGGCCAATGCGAGGAATGTAGAAACGATATTGTTTGTAATTTGGTTCAGATAAAGAGATTGTTTGTAATTTGGTTTGGTTGGTTGTCCTCACAATCTGGCTTCTAGGTCTTGTTAATGCATTGAAACTTCTTGACCTATCAAAGAACAAGTGATACGGTGTGACATGCGAGACTTATTCCAATTGGCTAGTGCCTCACGCCATGGAGGTCTTACTTAATCTTCCTTTGCAGTCAAAGTCAATATTAATTAAAATTGTCAAACTAGTAAAAAAAATGAATCCTGATTCTTCAAAATTTCGGGAGAAATTTAGTGGACTAATCCCCATAAAGTATGGAAGGGTGGATGTCTGGGAGCACAGGCAGGTGCCTAGAAGAAGGGAGGCTTCTGGTAAGTTAAGCTGTGAAAGAGATCTCAAACTCAAAACAAAACAAGTTTGGTAATTGTTTAAAAACCAAAACAATAAAAACAAGTTTGACAACAAAAAAAAAAGGCAGAAAAATATATATATGATGATTCTAGAAATTGATCTCTTAGAATAGGAAACTGCTTTCAATTCATTATACCTTATGAGAGATGGAATAGGAAATTGCTCTCTCCCTCTTGATAGCTCCTTCTTGCCGCATTTGCAATTTGGTTCTTACTTGCTCCACGGTTCCCCTCCCATCACACCATCAGCTAGGAAATTCCACAATACTCAGAACAAAAACAAAAAACAAAAAACAAAAACTTGAAATTAAAAATTGAATTAGCCAGCCATTATAATACCTACACTTTTGCTTTATGGGATCGGGCGAGGTTTTCAGAAAGGTCTGGTATATTACCTTTACGAGGAGATGTTCCACAGGCCCAGTCACTTATTTCGGGCTTTGAACTTCGGTTGATGTCTGCATCTGCCAGGAGGAGTCACCGCCCTTTTGCTTTCGGACTGCTTGGAAGGCCGGGACTATGGCACGAAACTTTTCTTGAGAAACCTCAGGCCTTCGATTATCTTCTTGCACACGAATTTTCCCATTAACTCCAAATTAACTAATTAACTTCATTATGTAAAAATATGAGTAATAGAGCGAGAGAAAGAGAACTTTACCTTGATTACCTTAATTTGCAAGGTCCTCGGAAAATTTGTCCAGAATTCGAATGCATGACCATTCTTTGCGAACCACCTGAAATCCTTAGGATGAG
>JAEQBH010007328.1:0-95772 GCA_016808115.1 Tetrastigma voinierianum | reverse complement strand
TTAATCTTTCTACAATTAAGCCCTTAATCAAACTTAATTAAGGCATAATCAGAATTAAACTTAATTAGGCGTAATTAATACATAAATAAATAATTACTCTAATTTAACACTTTAATTAATCAAAATAAGTATTAAACAATTATTTAAATATTTTATACGCCAAAGATAAATATTAAGGCCCAAAATAAACACTTGTATTAAAATAAATATACTAGGAAAAATTAAATTAATAAATCAAATTAAAAACTTCAATATTCAAACAAACACAAAATTGCTATATTGGCATTCTTCCCCTTAAGAAAATTTGTCCTCGACTAAGGAATAAGAAACATACCCCATTATCGAACAAGATGGTATGAACGTCAGACTTCCCGCTCTATTCCCAAGGTATCTTCACGAATGATCTCGCCATAGAACTTCACCATCGAATGACTTTCTCGAACGGTCAATTTAACCCGGGTATCCACAATAGCTACAGTCATCTCATAATGAGCAAATCCTCACTAAATTCCATGACTCGGGGCCTGGCATATAAGGATCCGCACATACTTCCTCAAAGATAGATATATGAAAGACCTGATGAACATTCGCGAAACTAGGTGGCAACCCAAATGCAGAGGGCTACATCCCAACTCTATCCACAATCTCAAATGGTCCCACGGAAGCGAGGTGCTAACTTCCTTTCTTACCAAATCTCATCACGCCAGACGGGAAACCTTCGTGAATACATACTCACCTACACCAAACTCCACATAGCTCGGGGGTCCTCGTGATACTTTTCCGTTCACGAAAGCTACCCTCAACCGATCTCGAATGATAGGAATCTTTTCAGAAGTGATTTGGACCAATTCAGGACCTGCTAACTTCCTTTCACCAACTTCTTCCCAGCAAACTGGCGATCTACACTTCCTGCCATACAATGCCTCGTAAGGCGCCATACCGATACTAGCATGATAATCGCTGTAATGCGAACTCCACCAAAGGTAAATGCCACCATCGCCTCCAAAATCCATCACACACATTCGCGATGTCCTCCAACGTCAGTCCTCGCATCGGCTCCATCCGTCTGGCGGCGGTGCAAGCCGTATAAAGTCCAATCGAGTACCAAGCTCCCTGCTTCCGGCCAAAACCTATGAACCGGGCCTCCGTCGACACAATCGAAATGGGATCCCATGAAGACTAACGATCCTCTCAATATACACCCTTAAGCATACCCGGGCTACTTTAAAGTTGTCTTCATTGTGTAAGAAGTGTGCCACTTAGTCATTCGATCAACTATCACCCAAATAGAATCATACCCTGCCGAAGTTCGAGGTAACCCAGTCACAAAGTCCATGGTAATATTCTCCCATTTCCACTCTGGAATGGGGAGTGGCTGCAACAACCCAAACGGCTTCTGATGCTCAAGTTTGACCTGCTGGCAAGTCAAACACTTGGATACAAACTCCGCTACATCCTTCTTCATACCACTCCACCAATAATTACCCTTAAGATCATGATACATCTTAGTGGAACCGGATGAATACCGGAAGCCGATGATGAGCCTCTTCCATAATCTCTTTCTAAGTCCATCAACACGTGACGCACAACCTAGTACCCAATCTCACCGTGCCATCATCCCCAATCACAAAAACATTTGCCCGACCCCGCCAACTTCATCCATAATCTTCACCAACTCGCGGTCTCGCAGACCGAAATACTTAATTTTCGGTCCATCGAATCGATTTGACTAAATGTGCTAAAAGTGCCCAGACTCCAACACCTCTACCGAACCCCTGATCATAATCATAACCCTAGTCAATCGTCGCTTCTCTCGCACACGCTGGCGACCGTCGATGATTTCCTACTCAGCATCCGCCACCACATTAGCCTTCATCAAGTGATATCAATCGTGCAATCATAGTCTTTAAGCAACCCACCATCTTCTCTGCCTTAAATTTAGCTCCTCCATTTAAAATATATTTTAAACTCTTGTGATCCGTGAAGATCTCACACGTCTCACCATACAGGTAATGTCTCCAGATCTTCAATGCAAAAATCACAACCGCCATCTCCAAGTCATGATGGCACCGCCGTGCATCTTCGCCGCTCTAGAAGCATAAGCAATCACCTTACCGCGGCCGCATCAATACACACCCTAATCCGACTCGAAGCGCCACAATATTAATCAGGAGTAACCTCCTATACCGGTTGTACGCTAAATACCGGAGCAGTCAAATAATCCTTCACTAAAACTCGCCTACAAATCTCCGTCCACCTAAACCTCACATCCTTCCGGGCACCGGTGTCAAGGGTGCAATGATCCTCGAAAACCTACGAAACGACGATAATAACCTATTAAACCCAGAAACTCGAACCTCAGCCACCGTGGTCAGCTCGCTAATCCGCCTATCTTCGATCCACTTGAATACCTTTCCTCGATACTACATGTCCTAAGAAAGCTACACTATCCAGCCAAAATTCACACTTGGAGAACTTGGCATATAGCTGATGCTCCCTCAAAGTCTGCAATACTATCCTTAAATGCTCTACATGCTCCTCCTTACTTCGAGAATATACTAAGATATCATCAATGAACACGATCACAAAGCGATCCAGGAAGGGTTTGAACACCCTGTTCATCAAATCCATAGATGCCGCAAGGCAAGACACAGTCCAAAAGACATGACTAGGAACTCATAATGGCCGCATTCGCCCCGAATGTCAGTTTTCTGAACATCCTCATGTCTTATTCTCAACATGATATCCCGACCGCAGATCAACGAAAACATGATGCACCCCGTCGATCAAACAAGTCATCTATTCGAGGGTTTCGGGACATTTATCATGAACGGTCACCTTGTTCAAATTGCCCAGAATTCATACATACCGTAGGAACCATCTTTCTTTACAAATAAAGACAGAGCACCCTAAGGAGAAGTACTAGGCCTTACAAAACCTTGCCTAACAACTCAGAATCGCCCTTCATCTCCGCAAAGCATCCTATAAGGTGGCAAGGAGATAGAGCCGTGCCCACAACATCAATGCAAAAATTCTATCTCCCGTCACCTGCAACTCCTCCGGGAAAACATCAGAAATCTACGCTAAATAGGACATCATCAACCCTTCCTCTATCCATTGCAGTGTCCCTCACAAGAGCCAGATAACCCCGCACCCGCGCAACATTCGGGCCAAATTGCACGGCCGAAATTAATTAAGGCCACATCTCACCACGAAACCCAAACTCGAATCCCCTAGAACTTAAAATCACTTGCTCTCTCTAAGAATCCAGATGGCGTGAGTGCCCGCCAACCAATCCATACCCAAAATAACCTCAAATCCATCACATTCAACAAAATAAGATCCGCCTTAAGGTCTCTCGCTTACCAGAACGGACACGATGGAAAGTGAACATCTCGCCTAAGGCATCACTGGTGGGCTAGACTCGATAACGGAAGTCTAAGTCCGCTGGCCGAACACTTAAGCCTCAATGCAAAGCTAGGAGACACAAAGGAGTGTGTGGCAATCTTGATCTAATAACACCAAATTTCTCAAAGATAATGTGACGGAATAAGACTGATATAAAGATTTGACGCCCGAAGGCCTGAGGAGCCAGTGTAAAAATCCGCCTCGACCACGCCCGTGACCGGGTAGGAGCTCAAACTGACCTGGGCCCACACTAAATCTCGTCCCAGCTCTACTCTCCATATCCACGCCCCGCTGGCCACTACATCAAGGCACCCACGAGAAGAACTAGGCGTCAGTCCAATGAACTCCGAAGGCAACACTCACTGCCAACTCCCGAGGAAAAGGTCGGTCAGGGAATCTAGGACATGACGGCCATATGGCCCAACTCCACACCTAAAACAAGCTCCACTAGCCGCCATACAAGGGGTCTCTCGATGCATCAGCCCACACCGTGGCACATAATGGTGCCGTAATCCAAATACAGGCCCCGAGCCCGAACTCGTCCCTCAACTATAGCCCCCACTGGGCCTAAACCCTTGTCCAATCCGGAAACCTCTATAACCCTTCTGGTTGCATCTACCTTCTTTCACCCCCTCGTCTAAACCGGTCATTACCGGGCCCGTAATTCAATCGCTACCACCATAATACCGCCGCAGCGGTACTAGCCTGGCTTCCTCCGCGCGGGTCTTCTTCTAGCACCATCCAATTAAGATACCATGAAGGCGTAAGGTCGGGCTTCCATCCGTCTCGCTAAATCTGACTCCAAGAAACTACACTTTCGACCGTACCAAAGATATGAAAAAGTGGTCCAAGTCCTGATGTAATTTACTGCCTGTTGTACTCCTCCGCGCAACTAACTCCTGAGCAAATTTACTAAGATACATGAACCTCGCGGGTGTACTCCACTACGTACATATCATCTCTCTTCACCGCCAAATCGCTTCCCAGACTCGCTTCATGGCAAAAGAAATAGTTATCTTCAAATCTCGCCCCGCCCATGTCATACCCTAAGAAAACCGCCATGTAATCTCAGACCACCGCAATGCTGTTCGAGGGAGAAAACTCGCCATCTCAATAGTCCGTCTATCGATGCCTCGTATCAAATGCTCTCTCTCCACTTCGGGCCCGTAAAATCCATTGGGTCACCAGATACCCCATCAAATACAACCTCATTAAGCCTGGTGTACTGGAACAAGGGAATGTGATCTGGGTCAAACTCGTCCACCCTACCGAGAACTATTAGCAAATTACCGTCGATGCTCTATAAGGCCGGAGAGCCGTCTCGCACTTACGTCATACCCGCCAAAAAATGCCCATAGTGGCTAGCCGACACGTGCATCCGGCCACCAAATTGCGCCTCGTGGCATATTAACCTCGTGGCCTCTACTGCGGGCTCATCGCCAGGTAATTGCCTAGGCCGCCGACGCGGGCTTACCCCGCTCTCTTCCGTAAAACCGTGGATTAGGCCGGGCGATACCTCATTCGGGGCCTCCCGCCTCATCATAGAACTGCGCGCTTTCTGGCAGCTTGCCGCATTAACCTCGACCTCCGCCTCATACCGAAAAGTAAACAAAAGACTATCGGATATCAAATGTACGCCCTAACTGATCGCGTAACACATGGGGATAGGACACACTGAATCTTGATCGAATGAATGAACTGGAGGATCCATATTAACTTACTACGACTCAATCTAACGGACTTGCTACCAGAATGAAGCATAAAGCCACCGAAACCCGTAGCAAGCCTAACTGTAATACGCGTACCCATTTGTCATCATACAAATGCCTGATAACATACCATCACATGATATATATAACTGATCAAATAATAAATATCGATAGGGAGAGATAAATCTCGATCCCATATACTCTGACAATGTACGCAAATAATAGAATACGAGCTGATTACAATACATAGTAATATCCAAATACTGCGGTGACGCCTAAATGTACAGGAAGTCAATAATAATAGTACATGTATCCGCTGTGGAGAAATGAAGTACAGCGGCAATCAAAGATCTGAGCAAGGAGGGCTAACAGTACCTGAAAAATAAATTGAGACTGTCAGCCTCGAGAGTGAGTTAACATCATATAATTTATACTCCATCTACACCAACAGATAAATCTATATGTGGGAATTACAATAATGTAACAAGATTGGAAAATAAGGTAACAAATAAACTCACATATACATGCATGCACATTTATCAAGGTTCACATCATAACGAATCATCACAACAATCAAGAACCAATAGACCCCTATACTCATCAATACAAGCCATACGCCTTCAAATCCAATGTGGCTGGCGCCGAGAGAAATGCTCACTGTGGTCCTTAACCCAAAGAACTAACATGTCAAAATTCAGGCCATACCGAGAGGCACGCTCACCAAAGGACCTTACCTCCGCAGATCCTCAGAGAAACGCTCAACCAGGGAACTCACATACATAAACATAAATCAGACATACCGACATTACCGGCAAGACGCGGCCCCGATGTAACCCATCAGTATGTCCCGCTTATTCCCATTACAAACATTACAAGATAATGCACAAGAATATCACATCCAAAGAAGATACGCCCACATCCATCATCACGACAACTTCATATGCGCATATAATATTAATAATAGTAATAATGATATCGTACCGAGCGACGTATCAGCGCTTAATGCCATGAATTAGAAGGCATACAAACGATGTTATAAACTATATGATATCAACTCACCGAATATATCGATCTCGACCGCTCTCGCTGGCCAGTCAGCCCTTCAAGTGAGTCATTTGACAATCTAGGAATGGAAAAGATACAATTATCAATAAGATTAAGATTTAAATATACTCTAGACTCGACTGCATTAACCTCACGTATCAAACCGACTAAAATCTAACTTATGTTCCCACCGAAAATCTGCAGATCCTCCCCTAAAAACTCGACTTAACTCCTCAAACGGTCCGTAACCCGATAAAAATACACTTCTAATATCCACAATTAATCCAATGTCGAAATGGCCACAACTACGATAAATCCTACCTGGCCAATCTAATCCAACACAAAGGCCAAACAAATCACGATAAACACGATTTATACAATTTATAGCTTCGGATAATTAATTATATTTATACATTAATAACTCCGGATATAAGTAAAAATACGTTTAAGTAAAAAAAAAATCAACGCGGTTCGAATTACACAGGATAAAATTAACACAAAGATCGAATCTTAATATACCATTTAAATTATAACTTCCAAAAATACGCATACGAATTAATCGATAAATAAGGCATTTTAATATAAAGACATTATTAATAAACAATTAAAATCATTACGGGACAAATACACACTTAGTGGTTCACACACGTTTGTGCGGTATAGATTCTTTACCTAAGCTCGACGCGAAACCGGGATTGCACTGGGTCGAACTACTCGAATCCGGATCGACGCTTCCGCCCGGCATCGCCCGAGGTCCGTCACAATACCTGGGTGGGCCGAAAATCGAAGGTGGTCTAAATCGATTGAGGGTACCCACGCGGCTTCTCCAAGGTCCAAGGAGTCCGAAAGTACAACCGGTTTTTCGCGGACCACAGAGGGTCGGACCGGTCCCGATACCTAACTCCGGCTGAAGCCCACCCTCCGCCACTCCAAGAAAACGACTCCTGAAACGCCGATCAAGGGTGGATTCTAGGTTTTCGGGGGCGAGGAGTTCAACCGTGCCTGGTCAGCGAGGTGGCCGGAAATTGAAGAACTCGTGAAATGGCGTGAAGAGAGAAAAAGGCGAACCGTTCGTGGCGATTATCCGCGACTGGGGGCTAGCCAGGGGAAAGTGGTGGTCGAAGGTCGGCAGGAGGAGGAGACAGGGTAAGATCGGCCTCAGGGTCTAAACGCCTGACAGCGCGGCGCAAGGGGCGAGGAGAGAGAGGAAGGCCACAGGAGAGAGAGCCTGGGGGGCAAAATGAAATCACCCCAACTTGCAAACTACTAAAAGTCCGACCTTCTACAATTAAGCCCTTAATCAAACTTAATTAAGGCTTAATCAGAATTAAACTTTTAATTAAAAGGCACTAATACATAAATAAATAATTACTCAATTTAACACTTTAATTAATCAAAATAAGTATTAAAACAATTATTTAAATATTTATATGGCCAAAGATAAATATTAAGGCCCAAAATAAACACTTAGGGTTAAAATAAATATATAATTAGAAAAATTAAACTAATAAATCAAATTAAAACTAATAATTCAAATCAAACGCCGCCAAAATTACGTATTACACTACACTTCCTCGACCGTACTGCTGATATGAAATGTGGTCCAAGCCCTGATGTATTTATTTCGCCTCGCAAATCGCAACTAACTCCGTGAGCAAATTTACTAAGATACATGAACTGTGTACTCCACTACGCATATATCATCTCTTCACTTTCAAACTGCCTTCCGTGACTTTGCCTATGGCAAAAGAAATGTAGTTATCTTCAAATCTCGCCCTGAACTGAGCCCATGTCATACCCTCAAGAAACGGCTGATGTAATCCTTACCTTTGCAATGCTAAGCCCTCGAGGGTAAACCCGCCATCTCAATACCGCCCATCGATGCTCGTGATCAAATTCTCTTCTCCACTTCCATCATCACCAGATACTCCCATCAAATACAACCTCATTAAGCCCGGTATCGAACAAGGAATGTGATCCGGGTCAAACTCGTCCACCCTACGAGAACTATTATACTCACGCCGATGCTCCATAAGGGCCGAGAGCCAGTTCGCACCCAACATATTCGCCAAAAATGCTCCATAGTACGCCGACAATGTGCATCCGCCGTGGCCCGAACCGTGCCCGCATATTAACCCGTGGCTCTTCTACCGTGGCTCACCACCGGCACTGTCTAGTCACGCACCCGGCCTACCCCGCCTCCTTCGCCCTCTCCCAGAACCGGTGGATCAGCCGGCGATACCCCATCTCGGGCCCCGGGCCTCATCATAAAACCGGCGGCAGCTCTGAGGCCCGCCGCCGCGCAGACGGCAGCCGTCACGCATTAACCTCGATCTCCGGGTCCCATACCGAAAAGCAACACAAGACTATCGATACCGCACGCCCTAATGGACGGCGTAAACTAGATGCAATAGCTGACAGACAAGGGACGAACTCGATCCCCACCCCCGCAGACTGAAACTTAGGACTTGTGCCAGCAGGAAATGAACCTATAGCCTGATAATTAACTTTGTCACGACCTAATCTTGGGATCGACCTACGCCAGGAACGGGAGGCGTATAAGGCCACCGAAACCCGTAGCAAACCTAACTGGAATACTCATACCGACTATCATGCGATCACCTGACAATATATCAACATACATATATAATATGCTCAGATACCAAACTTCAATAGGGAGAGATAAAATCTCAATTCCCACATACACCATCTTCATACACAACAAACAGACGGATCCGAATTTACAAAATATACTATCATTCAAGTAACGCAGTTGACACCTAGATTGGGGCCAGACAAGGATTGAATAATAATATAATAGTACATGTAAATCGTGAAGGAAGAGAATCTCAGCGTTATCAAGGATCCTCAAGAATAAGGGACCTGGACAGGACTGGAAATAAATCGAGACTGTCGCCTCGAGAGTGAGTTAATATCATATAATTTATACCACATCTACAAACTAAAATGTTATACATACTTATAGTAATTCATAATATAAACATGGTAATGAAAATCATATTAATAAAGAAATTCACATAATTGCGTATATCGCACCCAAAGATAAGCTCATGTCATAACACAAAACATCACATCAATCGAGAACACTAGTGTGGACCCTATACTCCACGTTATAAGCCTTACTTCGCCTTCAATCCAACGAGACTGCGCCCGAGAGAATGCTCGACCGTGGTCCTTAAACCCACCTCAACACTTAATCCAATAACTTATAACCTACGCCCGAGAAATGCTCGACTGTGGTCCTTACTCCACATCTAATATATCATAATCCATAGCCATACCAGAGAGTAACGCTCAACTGTGGACCTTACCTCCCAGATCCCCGAGAGAAACGCCTCAACCAGGAGCTCATAAACATAAACATAAACTGTATCATAGTCCGATATTAATGGTATATGACGCTGGCCCCGATGTAAATCCCATCGTGCAGGTCCCGCCATCGCTCCCATTACCAACATTACAAGTACAATGCACGAATATCACATCCAAATAGTACACTACATCCATCATCATGACAAATCTCATATGCAAGATACACAATAATAATAGTAATAATGATATCGTATTGAGATGACTAATACATCTAATGCCATGAATACTGTATATGCATGCATCGATGTGTTGAGGTTATATGATATCAACTCACGTAATATATCGATCTCAGACCGCTTCGCTTCTCAGCCGTCTCGCGAGTCGCTGACAATCTAAAATGGAAAGACCTAATTGATAATAAGATTAAGATTTAAACATACTCTAGACTCGAATTTGCACAACTCAAACTAAACCATAAAATCAGCATTTATAACTCACCGAAATTTCTACAGAACTCCCTAAAAACTCGGACTTAACTCCCGTAAACAGTCCGTAACCCGATAAAATACACCCTAATATCCAATAATTAACTAATGTCGAGCCTACACAAACTACGATAATCCACTGGCCGACCCAATCCAATCACAATACAAATCGAATCACTTATAAATTCAATTATACAATTAATAGCTTAGATATTAAATAAATACGCTTAATAAAATACGCGAATGAAATTTAATACTATCGAATCACACCTTAATATGATTAAATACAAAGATCGGTTTTAATATACCATTTAAATTATAACTTCCAAAACATATATACAGAATTAAACGATAAATAAAGCATTTTAATATAAAGACATTATTAACGAACAATTAAAATCGGACATCATACAAATACACAATTAGGGTTCACACGCGTTTTAGGGCATAGATTCCCACCGGCCTCACGTGAACTCGGGACAGACCGTCTAACCACGAATCCTGGGACTGACGCTCTGTCCCGGGCACGCTCTCCGAGGTCCGCCGCCGACCGTGGCCTAGTGCACCTGAGGGTTGCCTAAATAGATCTCCTGAGGACACCCACGCGAAGCCCAAGGCCATGGACCCAAAATGTAATTGTTTTCCAGAGGACCACCCTGAGTGGTCGGACCTACCGATACCTAACTCCGAGAAGCTCCACCTCCGCTCACCCAAGAAACGACCTTGGAAACGCCGATCAAGGGTGGATCCTTAGGTTTTGGGGCGAGGAGTTCAGACCGTGCCTGTCATAAGAGGTGGCCTAAAAACGCAAGAAACTGGAGGGCGCTTAGGAGAGAGAAATGGCGAGGTGGGTTCGATTGAAGGTCTCCGATGAATCCAAGGGTGGTCAAGGTGGCTGGGCGTCGAGGTGAGCTTTTTGCGAGTGATCGCAGTTGGGGTGGCCTAAACTACCGGACTCGAGGCGGCGCTACTGGAAGGGGAGGAGAGGAGATGGGGCCGCTAAGGAGAAGAGGAGTGGCCAAAATGCAATCGGCAACTTCAAAATTACCTTTAAATCCTCCATTATTTTAATTAATTACAATTAAGTCCCTTTAATTACAATTAATTAGGCATAATTAGTATATATTTAAGTATTTACTTTATTTTAACACTTAAATTAAGCAATATAATTATTAAAATAATTATCTAAAATAATTTATATGGCCAAAAATAAATATTAAGACCTTAAAATAAATACTTAGGGTTAAAATAAATATAATTAGGAAAATTTATATTAATAATCAAATTAAAACGCGCTAAAAATTACTGTATTACACGGAATGTAAAATAAAATCCTAATTGATTTATTTTAAAATCGTTTATCGCATCCCACATGGAAAATTGACTAAACAATTTATACATATTTGGGCACTTCTAATATTTGTATTGTCGGCCGAGCTTTGTAACCAAAACTTGTAACCAAGTGGCATCCAGCGTGTGATTAAGATTGTTCTTGTGGAATACCATATATCCAATATCCTCGTTTCTCCGCTTCACTCTACATATTGTAGAGATACATAAATTAGAGAGGAGGCATAACAGGGGTTGATATGTGTACTTAATGAACAACAAACCTTGTAGTGTTTTGTTTTAATAAAATATAAATACTTGAATTTTTTTGAGTTATTTCGAGTATCACGATACTTGATTCGAGTTATTCGGGCGAGCTTAAATTAAGTCTAACACTATTATTTAGTAATCGAGTATCACAAGTTTAAATTATTCAGGTTTAGTTCGAAAGTATAAATATTTACAATTTTAAAATGATAAGAGCTTTATTTAGTTGAGCTTGAGTGGTTCGATCATTTTTTGAGTCGAAGCCAAACATTTGAAAAGCTCGAATCAAGTTCCGAGGTTTGAGTTATTTTAATCGAGTCAGCTCTCGAGTTTGGCTCGATTGACTTGACTCAATTACACACCTACTGAGGCCTAGGGAGACTCCGAGCCTAGGAGGTCCTAAGAACCCAGCTTGGGACATATCAAGTTCAAGTTCTACAATAGAGTACTACAATCGCGAATGCGAAAAATAGATGTAAAATAATAATAATAATAATAATTATGGAATATATGATTTATTATGATTTTAACTCGATGTTGTTTCTTTTAGTGAATTTGTATATAAATTAATCTTCGTTAAAAAAGGAAATATAATGAAGTTATACTTCAATGACATGTCGTTATACTTATTTCAAGTTTGTGCTATTTTATTAATTCATCTTAAGACAAAAAATTTATCCACCTCTATATTTAATTTTATTTAAAAATATATATTTTAAATTAATGTGGGAAATATTTAATATTGATTAATGAAAGAATTTAAGGTAATTGATGAAAAAAAGAATATAAAACTTTTCAATGGAAGAAAACAAATATATTTTTTCTTTCTCAATTTTATGACAAAAAGCAATTGGAGATGTTAATTTTTTGGTAATTTATTTTTTATATTTCGTTTCCATTAAAAATAAATTAAATGAAGAAATTCTAAAGCACATTTAAAAATGTAAAAATATGAATTTGTTATGTATATATAAATTTTTAAATATGCTAATGTGATTGTAAAGGAAGAAACTAATATAATATAACTCTTTTAGGAACTTTAGGAAATAATTAATTAATGTACTATTAATTTGTAATGAAGATGGAAATATCATTTTCTATCTTTGATTTTATATTTTTTAGAAGATCTTGGATTATTAATTTCCTAAAATAGTTATATTCCTTTGACTCTTTCTGTGCAACCACCCTATTGGTTATATATTTTAATTAACACCTAATGTGTAAAATAAAATCCCAATTGATTTATTTAAAATCGCTTATCAGTAATCCTAATATGGAAATTGATCAAACAATTTATACATTTATGACTTCAGAATATCCTGCCCAGTAGAAACAGAGACAAATATACGACATCAGAAAAGGTGATAAGAGTACCTGTCACATCAGGAGTGAGACGAACAGAAATTATAAATTTTGGAACCCTAGAATTTGGTACTTAAAACAAGGGTACATTTGTCATTTAGCAAAATGATATGAAGGCATAATTGTTAGAGATGGGCCATAGAGGAATTTCAAAAGTTTGACGGTAATATTTAAATGCTCGAGGACAAATTTGTACTATGAGCGGAGGGGTGAAAGATAATTAATGCTTTAACAAGAAATAATAATAAATGAATTGCTAATTTTTCGTGTGAAGTATCGAATTCTAGATCCTGATGACCTAAACTGACCGTGCCGCTAAGTTCGTCTCACACCCAGTGACCTAGAAAAGTTTCGCGAATTCCGAGACACGAATATTTTACTAATTTCTAGCGACGGTTTGTAGTGAAACTCGAAATCGGGATTTTGAAAATTCAAAAATGGCAATATGTAAAGAATATTCAATTAGTATAAATAAAATCAAAACCTGACAAAATAAATTTATTTCGTGGCTTAAACTGACCAAAAGGAATAAAGGGACATGTGGGTCCCACACTTAAAGAAAAGAAAAGAAAGATGCAAAACAAAATCAAAACAAAAGGAAGCAGCGGCAGTGAGAGCGTGAGATGCAGAGAGTTTTAAAAATTTTATTTTTAAAATCTTCTTTCTCAGATTCTCGAGTTTTTGACCGTCGGAATTCATCGGGATAAACACGAAAAGTGCTCTACGCGATGAGGGCTACGCGTGAGTACCAAAACATGGATTTCACTAAGCAGGGAATACAAAACCCAAATTTTTAGTTTTTCTCAGATCTACGCTATTTTAGTGGTCTGCGCTTTTCTGACCAAGAGTAGTTACTCTATCAAGAGAATACGTGACACCAAAATCTGTGCTTTCTGTCAACTCGAAGAGTGTAGGAAATTTTCCTACTAAGTATTTCGTTCTAAAGCACTATATAATTCATTAATATTCTTAGAGTAATATAAATTCAAATTCCAAAATTTTTTAAACCGAGTTTAGGAATTTTTAGGAATTTTAGGAAATTTCGGGACTATTTTCTGACAATCCGGCCGACTTTGGGACTGTTTTATCGCTTTGGTTAAAATTTCAGGATTTTATTCAATCAATCGATGTAATTTTAAATGTTTTCGTGTTTTTAGACTATATGGAAAGTCCCTTTAGTCTAATCAAGTCATATGTCTCAATGGCATTTTGGGGCCCACATATTTTCCGGGAATTTTAAATCAGAAGCACCGTTGCGCAAATTGTTTGGCTGCGCTGACGCGCGATCTAATACATCGAAAGCGCAGAAAGGCAAGCAGTTGAAGTAAAGCAGCAACCGCGCCTGCTAGCAAGAAAGATGCTGAAATGCTCTTAAACTCATTTTCCATTATGTATTATTATTATTATTATTATTACAAACTGCTTATTAATCGGTATTTCATGGTTTTGATTGCAAACCATTTCAAGAAGCAAGCAACGACCAGAAGCAAGCAACGGTTTTGAGTTAAACCATTTTTGAAAAGTAAGTAAATGGTTTTGAATAATTAAACCATTTTTCATGTTAAAGAACGGCTTTAAATCAGAAACCATTTTTCAAAGAGGCAAGCAAAGAATGTCGAAAATAGGCCTTCCCTTGCTCTAAGCAAGAAAACGCACAGAGGTATTCAGACGCACCTGGTGTTAGGATCTCATACATGACGGCGTGTCTGGCTCCAAGCAAACGAGGATACATCATGCATTTAAAGGAGACCGTGGCACGCATCGGGAGATATACAAGCATGAAATTAACTAAATTATGGTGATGGCACTCCAGTCAATTCCACCATATTCACCGAAAAAAAAAAAAAGGGTGATGCTGACCCGTGTCCTTTCCACCGCACGGCCGCTCAAAGCCCGTGTTCACCAGTAAGTACGCAAAAAATAGCCCAAAGGGTCGATGTTTTATACATAATATACGCTTTGAAAAATCAACCATCGTCTCACCGCCCAAAGCCCGAGAGTTTTAAAGCAAAACCAGCCGAGCCCAGCTCCCGCTTTATTTTCAGAATGCCATGGAGCCCAGTTCGCTTTTATGAAAAAGTTTCTGAGAAACTTTAAAACAAAAGGTTTGTGAAAGGTTTTAAGAAACTCTTTCAAACAAGATAAAGAAAGCAAACAAAAGAAATTTGAGAAGTTTTATAAAACTTCTAAGCAAGCAAACAATAGAGTTTTATGTTTTTAAAGAAAAGCAAAGTATAAGGCAAAGAAAAGTTTTAGAAACTTAAAAGCAAGCAAGTACGTAAAGTTTTAGAAACTTTAAAGTAAGCAAGCAAGGCTTCGAAAATATTTTGTAAAAGAGAGTTTACAAACTTTGATGTTTCTTAAAAGAAAAACATTTTATAAAAGCATACACTCATCGAGCTCGTTTAGCTCATTATTTTGTATTTTAAAACTATTTTCCAGCAATGCATAATCTCTGACAAATGAGCAGATTAGGATTCTCCTGACATATATATATCGCTGTTAATTAAGAATATTGTGCAAGGAAATACTTAACTCAGATAACGGAGCATATGTATGTACATAGAGTAGTTCAGGAGAATGTGGTTGTACGTTGCCATATTTGATATGTAAACTGGATACACAGGATTTGGGGACATGTCCCATATGCAACTGCTATGTCGAAATTTTATAAAATCATGTTTAGAAAAGAAAATTTTTATAGAGGTTTTAGCAAGCAATACTATTGGCCATTGCGAGCTTAATGCAGGAACTGGGATTTCGTTGAAAATGGCCGCACGCCCGCCTAATCGAAGCGGGGTGGGGTGTGTCAAGGTGGTATCAGAGCATAAGTGGGTATAATCTAAGGCTTAAGGAAATATGATACCACGCAAGGTGGTATCAAAGCATAAGTACTGGCAACCATGCATGTTCCAACTTAGAGTACATACATATCAAGTGATTCAAAGTATTAAACAATTGATATTTTGGACAATTACAAAGACTATGTCGTGAAGAGGACGTAGAGGTCAGCCTCTAGGAGAGTTATTCCACAAAGGTCTCAGCGCCCCAGCCTGTGAGAGATGAGCACGTAGTCGTTCCACTACCATTTATGAATCAGCCTCCAAGAAGAGTCGTCGACCATCCGGGGCTACCAGAGGGAGCTCAAGTGCCGTGGATTATTTGCGGCGTGGCACAGATTGCTCGAGATAGTGGCAATAGCGACCACTGCCAGCCGCACTCTCCACCACAACCCAGAGAGGTTCTAGAAGAACCCGGGAGGTCACTGTGAGAGAGTACAAAATCGCGCCTGCCATATGACTACAGCGGGTTATCCGTATGTACCGGTTATGGCTAGACCGAAAACAAAGTTTATGGAGCGCGGGTTGCACAGATGAGTTAAAGAGTCTGTTTTCCGCTTCGATGGAAGATGTGGCTAAAGATCGTGCGGGATGCCGAGGAAAGAAGGTATCTGATGGTATAAAGATAGACCAATTTCAACAAGAATTCATCGACCGATTTTTCCTCGAGTCATGATTCAAAATTAAGGAGTTCTGCTAGGAACGTAAGAATATGTCACTCTCTCGAGTATGAGAAGAAGTTCCTGAACTAGTTAGAGTTCCTATTCGCGCATGAAGTTCAGTGTAAAAAGGTTTTATCGTGACTACAACACCTGATCAAAAGTGCATTTGTCGGTTAGGGCCTCATAATAGATTCGGGACTTTAGCAGAGGCCACTCCGAGAGTTGAGCAAAGCACCACAAATATGCACGTAGCAGTGTGATGCTAAGAGTAAGAGGATGCACTGCACTTCCCAACAAAGCTCTGACAAGACAAAGAGAGTTAAGAACAAGGGCAGAGGTTATAGAGGCCGAGGTGCAGGTCGAGGAGCTATCTCTAGTCAGGGATACAGACAGAGCCCCGCACTCAGCCGTAGTATGCCGTGGACTCAAGAAGATGCGTATGCGCCCAAATGGTCACCGGTATTATTTCTATCTCGATCACGATGCATATAAGCATTAGCTGACCTGAGCTACGCATTCATTTACATCCAAGCATTTCATAGATCGCTTCCAAATAGAGACCCAACCATTAGAGGGTCGTATGAGAGTGTCCCTTCTAGCTGGAGATCCATTATTCTCTATTGCAGTAGTCGTGAGATAAGAGTTCGATTGAGGAACAGAATTCTCAATGATTCGCGCCTTAGATAGAGGGATTTGATGTGGTTCTTGGCATGGATTGGCTATCTCTATAGAGCCACATTAGATTGTTATAAAAAGGGAAGTAAAGTCAGATAGGCCAGTGGAAACGGAGGTTAAGTTCAGTGGGAATATGTAGAGAGTTATCTTCCAAAGATGATCTCTCGCTATGACAAATACAGAATCGCTGCAGTCACTGTGGTTATCTAGCTTATGTGGTGGAAACAAAGAAAGGAGGGACTTCGTGGATGATTCCAAATGAGTTAGAGAGTTCCCGCATGTATTCCCGCATGATATCGCAGATTACCTCCAAAGAGAGGTGGAGTTCACCATTGATTTGATCCTGTGGACTGAGCCCATTTCATCTCCCATAGGATGGCTCCCGCAGAGTCGAGAGCTTTTAAGGCTCGCTTAGGAAGAATTGTTAAGTAAGTGATTCATTCGACCTAGCATATCCCCATGGGGGAGCTCCATTTCTTCGTGAAAAAGAAAGATGGAGTTCGTTGGCCAGGTATAGATTACAGCAAATTCAACGCAGTTACCATCCGTAATCGCATTCACTCCCTAGAATCGATGAGTTATTCGATCAACTCCAAGGATCTCGAGTATACCCAAGATACTTCGAGGCCTGTGGTATCATCACTGGAGAGGTCAGAGAGTGATGTACCTAAAACCGCATTCAGACACGCTACGGCATTATGAGTTGCGGATGCCATTTGGCTCGACTAATGTCTGGCATGATGGGATTTGATGAACCGAAAGTATTCCAAATTAGATTCGATAGGTTTGTCATAGTTTTTATTGATGATATCCTAGTATTAAGGTAGTTCGTGAGGAACATTCGTAATTGAGGATTGTATTTTTAAGGGAAAGACAAATTTGTTCGCAAGTTGGAGCAAGTGTCGCTTGCTCGACAAGGTGGCATTCCTAGTCATGTGATTTCAAATTTGACAGTGGAGCGTGGATCCGTAAAATAAGCAAAGTGGTAAATTGGAAACCACCAAAGAATGTGTCGAGGTCGAGCTTCCTCGTTTAGCGGTGGTACTATAGAAGTTTGTCGAGGGGTTTTCCCAAGATAGCAAATTCCCACCGACTGCCGACAAGGAAAGATGTGAAGTATGATCAGATGCCTCGTCAAGAGTTTCTGAGGAGTTGAAGAGTAGGATTGACTTCAACCCCGCCTAGCTTTACTCAATGTGGAAAGATGGATTTTCAGGTTTATAGTTGATGCTTCCGTGCAAGGCCTTGGCTGTGTTTTGATGCGTAATGACAGGTGATCGTATTATGCCTCTGCATGTACTAAAGAAGCATTTATGAGAATTACCCTACACACGACTTCTAGAGCCTGAGCAATGTGGTTTGCCCTAAAACATGGAGACATTACTTATATGGTGTTCCTCAGAGATCTTTACTTTATCATAAAAGTCTTCAATATATTTTCACCCAAAAAGCAGCTAAACCCGAGACAAAAGAAGATGGCTCGAAATGATTAAAGACTACGACCGTACTATCGAAAGTACGATCTCAGAAAAGCCACGTCGAAAGGCATGCCTTGAGTAGGCGACCAGAGAGTTCCTCTTTTGTCTCACATGAGATCAGGTTATCTTCCACTATTAGTGGATCTCGAGAGCATTAGGGTGATATCGAGGCTGAGGATTCCGGAGCCTTGGTGGCCACATTTTATGTTAGGATCACCCTAGTGGATCAGATTCTACAGGATACAGATGATCCACAAATGATTGGGCTTAAGGGAAGAGATAGAAAATAAAGAGCAGAGTTTCAGACAGAGATGATGGCATGATAGCAGCACAGAGAATGTGTGCCACATGGTAATCAAGAGAGACATTATGAAAGAAGCACATTCCTATGCGTATGCTATGCATCCAGGTAGTACCAAGATGTATAGAACTTTGAAAGAACATTACTGATGGAATGGGATGAAGAAAGAGATCGTGCCTTGCTTCTAGGTGCCTAACCTCGTCAACAGTGAAGGCAAAGACCGTGAGGCTCAAGGAAGATAGCTTACTCCCCTGCTCCAAAGGTGGAAATTTGGGAAAAGATCACTATGGATTTTCAGGACAGTCTTCCACGCACTCGTAGGCAACATGATGCGACATGGGTAATATTGATCTGGACACGAATCACCATTTTCTACCACCACTGCCGAGGATTCATTGGAAAAGTTGGCCAAGAGCAGATAAGATAGTGAGACTTCAGGTTCTAGCTTGTTTCGTGATCGAGACCTGTGTTCACATCCGTGTTTCGCTCTACTTGTAAATAGCTTTAGGTACTCGCTTCATTTCGAAGACAAAGATTTCACTGCACAGATGACACTACCGCAGAGGACCATCCAGACGTTAGAGGATATGCCGAGCTCTGCGGTGATGGAATTCAAGGAGTCAGATACCATTTGGCACCAATGGATCGCTTATAACAACAAATCTATCGCATAGAATATAACCATTCCGGGAGGCACTGTATGGTAAGAAATGCAGAACTCCATCAGGCCGGGATGAGGCTGGTAAGAGAAGACTAGTGTACTTAACTGTAAGACAGATCACTTTAGAAATGTTTGTTCGTGGATAACTCAAGATAGCAAGAGATAGACGTAAAAGTTATGCGAGAACCGTCGAGACTTGCACTGATAGGTGACCAAGTCTTTTTTTAAGATTTCACCTTGGAAAGGTGTGTTGAGATTTGGGAAACGAGGGAAGCTTAGTCCGAGATATATAGAACGTTATGAGATTATGAGCAAAGTAGGCCAAGAGCTTATGTTGGTTACCTGTGAGTTATCATGATTCATGATACATTCCATGTATCGATAAGCCGAGGAAATATATCCTGCATCCTTCATGTATTGAGAGAGCAAACAAGGTAAAGAAAATGAAAAATTACTTATGAGGGCATACCACAGGTGGCAAAGATTGTGATCGCAAGGAACAGTAAGTTATGAAGCAAAGTGGGATTCCATTAGTTAAAGTCTATGGAAGAATCATGAGAGGGAGGCAAACTATTTGGGAGCCGTGAGGCTCAGATAAGCGCCACAAGACTTCACTTATTTTCCTAGATGAGGTATTTTCGCTTCCTTTTCTTTTGGAGTTTAGTTATTCATTTCGAGGACGAAATGTTCCTAAGGAGGTAGGATTCAGAACACCTCGTCCCGAGAGAAATGCATAAAGACATGATACCGTAGGTGTATAAGAGTACCAAGTGTCACATTGTAGTATTTTGGAGATGAAATTAGGAAATTATAAATTTTGGAACCCGGAATTTGGTACTTAAAACAAGGGTACATTTGTCATTTAGTAAAAATGATATGTAAGGCATAATTAAGTTAGAGATGGGCCATAGTAGGAATTTCAAAAGTTGGATTTGCAATATTTAAATGCTTGAGGACAAATTTGCAATTAAGGAAAGTGGAGTGGGTGAAAGAGAATTAATGGAAGTTTAAATAGTAAAATAATAATAATGAATCGCCATAATTTTTCGTTAAGTATCGAAAATTCTAGATTCGATGACAAAACTGACCGGCGGCCGTTAAGTTCGCTCACGAATCTAGTGACCTAGAAAAGTTTCGCGAATTCCGAGACAAATGGAATATTTTACTAATTTCTAGGCGACGTTTAGAGTAACCCCAAATCGGATTTTGAAAATTCGAAAATGGCAAATATGTAAAGAATATTCAATTAGATAAATAAAATCAAAACCTATTGCAATTTATTTCGTATTTAAACTGACCAAAGGAATAGCGGGATAAGTGTGTCCCACACTTAAAGAAAGAAAAAAAAAAAAAGATGCAAAACAAAATCAAAACAAAAGGAAGCAGCGGCAGTGAGAGCGAGATGCAGAGTTTTAAAAATTTATTTTTAAAATCTTCTTTCTCAGATTCTCGAGTTTTTTGATCGTCTGACCATCTAAACACGAAAAGTGCTCTTACGCGACGAGGGCTATCGCAAGGAAGACCAAAACACAGGATTTCACCGAGACCCAGGTAAATATGCGAAAACCAAATTTAGTTTTCTCGCATCTACGCCTATTCTAAGTATCCGCGCTTTCTGACCAAGAGGGCAGCTACTCTACGCGAAGAGAGCTACGCTATGGACACCAAAATCTAGGCTTTTCATTAAACTCGAAGAGGTAGGAAATTTTCCTACTCAGGTTATTTCGAGCCTAAAGACTATATAATGGCTTGGAATATTCTGAGCCATAAATTCAGTCCCAAAATTTTAAACTGAGTTTAATTTTTAGAAATTTTAGGAAATTTTGGGACTATTTCTGACAAACGCCGACTTGGATCGCTTTCTGACGCTTTGGTTAAAATTTCAGGATTTTATTCAAACAGTCTGGATAGAATTTTCAGAAATGTTTTCGGGTGTTTTTAGACTATATGGAAAGTCCCTTTGCTCAGAATCGTCATGCCCTTGAAACGGCACTAAATTCACATATTTCAAATTTAAATGGTAGTGACCAAGTGTGCAAATTGTTTGGTTGTGCCGACGTGTGATCTAATACATCGAGTGTGTAAAGCAAAGCAAAGGCTGGAAAGTTAGGAATCGTGCTCGCTTAAGAAGCAAAGAGAGGAGTGTTCTAAACTCATTTTCCAAATACTAGTATTATTATTATTATTATTACAACCAAGCTTATTATTCCAGATTTCTGGCTTTCTTTGATTGCAAACCATTTTCTGGCAAGCAAGCAATGAATTAGAGCAAGCAAATGGTTTTGAATTAGTCCATTTTTGAAAAGTAAGTGAATGGTTTTGAATAATTAAACCATTTTTCAAGAAATGTGCTGAAATCTGGGCTTTAAATCAGAAACCATTTTTCAAAGAGTAAGCAAGCAAACAAGGCAAAGAATGTTTGTAGTGGGCCAGGGCCTTCCTTGGCCACAAGAAAACCGGTCAGAGTGATTCTCAGACGCCAAGACGGCGTACAGCAGTGATCTCATACATGCATTTTAGTTTGCCTCGGTAGGCAAACGAGGGACATACATCATGCATTTAAAGAGACCGCGGGCACGACCGAGTATATAAGGCTATGGTTCTTAACTAAATTATATTACGCGACCTGCGTCAATCTCCACCATATTCACCGGAAAAAAAGGGTGATGCTGACCGTGTCCTTCCACCAAGACGGCCGCCTGTGCTTCCGTGTTCACTAGGGTACAAGAAGCAAAAAATAGCCTCCAAAGGGTTGATGTTTTATAAGCATAATATACGCTTTGAAAAATCAACTATTGGTTCCTACGCCAGCTTCCTGAGAGTTTTAAAGAGAACTGGCTGAGCCTAGGCTCCCGCTTTATTTTCAAAGAATGCGTCGATCTGCCCTTTTATGAAAAAGTTTTTGGGAAACATTTAAAGCAAAGGTTTGTGAAAGGCTCGTTAAACTTTTCAAAATGCTATAAAGAAAGTTAAACAAAGAAATTTGAGTTTTTATGAACTTCTAAGCAAGCAAACAATAGAGTTTTATAAGCTTTTAAAGAAAAGCAAAGCAAGTAAGCAAGTAAAGAAAAGTTTAGAAACTTTAAAAGCAAGTACGTAAAGTGAAACTTTAAAGCAAGCAAGCAAGGCTTCTGGAAAATACTCAGAAAAGAGTATTTTACGCTTGAGATGTTCTCTCCCGAAAAAGAAAAACATTTTATAAAAGCATACACTACCGAGCCTGCTTAGCTCATTATTTTGTATTTTAAAACTATTTTCCAAGTACGTATTACCCGACACTGAGCAGATTAGGATTCTCCTATTATTTATATCGCGTCGCACTAAGAATATTGTGTAAGGGAAATATTTCTTGAACTTGTATAATGGAGCATATGTATGTACATAGAGTAGTTTTCAGAATGTGTTGGTATGTCAAGCTGCCATATTTTGATAGTAAATTGGATGTATACAGATTTGGGATATAGTCCTATATGCAAACAAGTATGTCGCCGGGAATTTATAAATCATGTTTAGAAAAGAAAATTTTTATGGGGAGGTTTTAGCAAGCAATACGCCGCTTCACAGGAGTTCTAGTCGTTGTATAAGAACTAGATTTTTCATGGAGTGGAGTTTCGCACGCCCGCCACTGGAAGGGGGTGGGGGTGTGTCACTCCCTAACAACAAACCATTTGTAGGTTTTTTGTTTTAATAAAATAAAAATACTTGAATTTTTTTGGGAGTTATTTCGAGTATCACGATATTTGGATTCTGAGTTATTCATGCAGCTTACCTGTCTTACTAATATATTATTTTAGTAATCGAGTATCACAAGTTTAAATTATTCGAGTCGAGTTCATAAGTATTTATTAATTTTTAAAATGATTAGAGCTTTATTTAGTTGAGTTTGAGGTTCGACTATTTTTTTGAGTCGAAGCCAAACATTTGAAAAAGCTCAAGCAAGTTCGAGGTTTCGAAGTTATTTTAATCGAGTCAAGCTCAGCTTGGCTCTCAGATGACTTAACTCAATTACACACCTACTTGGAGCCTGTGAGACTCGAGCCTAGAGGTCCTAAGAAACTCGAGCTTCGGGGACATATCAGTTCAAGTTCTTACAAGAATAGAGTACTACAACGTTGTATTGCAAAGTAAATAGATGTAAAAAAATAATAATAATAATTATGGAATATATGATTTATTATGATTTTAACCTCGATGTTGTTTCTTTTTAGTGAATTTGTATATAAATTAATCTTTCGCTTAAAAAAAGGGAAATATAATGAAGAGCCTAATGACATGCGGTTTATACTTATTTCAAGTTTTGTGCTATTTTTATTAATTCATCTTTAAGACAAAAAAATTTGACACTTATATTTAATTTTATTTAAAAAATATATATTTTTAAAATTAATGGGAAATATTTATTATTGATTAATGAAAGAATTTAAGGCAATTGATGAAAAAAAGAATATAAAACTTTCAATGGAAGAAAAACAAATATATTTTTTCTTCTCAATTTTATGACAAAAAGCAATTGGAGATGTTAATTTTTTTGTAATTTATTTCTATATTTCTCGTTTCATTAAAAATAAATTAAAATGAAGAAATTTAAAGACATTTAAAACAAAAATATGAATTTGTTATGTATATATAAATTTTTAAATATGCTAATGTGATTGTAAAGGAAGAAACAATATAATATAACTCTTTAGGAACTCTTTAGGAAATAATTAATTAATGTACTATTAATTTGTAATGAAGATGGAAATATCATTTTCTATCTTTGATTTTATATTTTTTAGAAGATCTTGATTATTAATTTCCCTAAAATAGTTATATTCCTTGAATTCTTTCTAGGCAAATCAATTCTATTGGTTATATATATTTTAATAGAACGCGGAATGTGTAAAATAAATCCTAATTGATTTATTTAAAAATCATATTGGTAATCCCACATGGTAAAATTGACTAAACAATTTATACATATTTAAGACTTCTAATATTGTATTGTTTGCCGAGCTGTGTAACGAAAGCTTGTAACCAAGTGGGGTATCCAGTGGGGTATTACAGCCCTTGTGGAATACCATATATCCACATTCTTGCTCGCCCACTCTACATATTGTAGAGATACATAAATTGTAGAGAGGAGGGTAGCCAAATAGGGTCGATATGTGGTATTTTAATGAACAACAAACCTTTTGTAGGTTTTTGTTTTAATAAATATAAATACTTGAATTTTTTCGGAGTTATTTCTAGTGATCATTTATACTGATTCGAGTTATTCAAGGAGCTTAATTAAGTCTTACTAATTTATTATTTAGTAATCGAGCATCACAAGTTTAAATTATTCGAGCCAGTTCGAGTATAAGTATTTATTAATTTTTTAAACATATAGCTTTATTTAGTTGAGTTTGAGTGGTTCGACTATTTTTCGAGTCGAAGCTTCAAAACATTTAAAAGCTCGAATCAAGTTCGAGGTCATTGAGTTATTTTAATCGAAATAAACTCGAGTTTGGCCTCAGATGACTGACCACCATACACCCTACTTGAGGCCTAGGAGACTCTAGCCTAGGGCTCTAAGAAACTCGAGTCAGGGGACATCCTAAGTTCAAGTTCTTACAAGAATAGAGTTGTGACGCTCGAAACTGGGTCCGCTTGATCGCACTGGCCAACCCGCTGCAAATACAAGGGAGGTCAAGTTACCCGACGCCACTTTGTGAAAATCTAGCAGTCTCCTTGTACTCAGGAGCTCTACCCAATTAAAAATACCGCGATGAAACCCGGTCCCAAGCAAATCTAACATATCCAATATATCCAAGAGATCAAATCAAGGAGTAATACGCCACTGGGCCCACAAACGATACTCATAATACACACTAATCTCAGTGAATTCAACTATATAATTAATAGTTACAAGAGTTCCAATGTTTTACTTTATACAACATATATTAAAATTAGGGAAAATTTAATACATGTAGATATCGCGCTTCAAAGCCACAATCCCAAGCTTCTAATCCACTCCGCCTCTGGGGATGAGCCTTCCCGTACGCTTCATGTACCCGTGAAAAGGGGATCCTGACTGGGTGAGTTAAAGCTCGCAGGAGAATCGCCTAAATGGGCTACTTCACCACCTAAGTGCAATAATGTCTCCAATTTAAACAAACATTGAAGCAAATGCATGATCCTACTTGAATGTCTACATGACCAACCTAGATCCCGAGTAACATCGACTCTCACACTCGCCAAGCCTCGTATGAGGTCTATCATTTTATTAGTGGGCAACCGGCGAATATATATCATCTGGGCCGCTCACGATTGATATATATTAATTGTTTGTGGACTACCCTCCAGAATATATATCATCCGGGCCGCTCCGACTTCCACATATATTATTTAGTTCGACTACCCTCCGATGAATATATATCAACCCGGGCCGCCCGACTGCTGATATATTATTTAGTTTGGGCTGATCCGATACCACATTTTTAGACAACCCTCCGAATCCATTTAATATTTAGACTACCCTCCTAACCTTTTCCTCTTCTGGGACTCATCTCATGCACTAACCCTATACCCTGTGATGTTCCAGCATATGGAATGCATGTAAAAGCACCTAATACAAATTTAATTCATAAATATATAAACATGCATATATTTACAACAAACTAATTCACAATCATGTCATGTAAATTAATTAATGCACATCAGTTATCATCAATATTGATCCATACACTGGTAATGAATTTAAATCACTGACTAACACATATTTTCACAAAATATACATTTTAGAACACTATTCCCTGAATGGTGAAACCCTCGCTTACTATTCCGAAAAACACAAAACACCTGCTCAATTTAGGCGAACCCGCAATCCACTCCGCCATTCCCGCCCAATGCATACCAAGCAACATTTTAATGCCAAATTCCACACAAACAGCCCACTTCAGTTCTGGGCAGTCACGGCCAACCCAAAAATCCCAAGAAAATTCCCACAATTCGGTCCCATGTTTTGGGACCGATCAAACGGCCCCTCACGGCCTCAAACTAACCGAAACATCGAAAAACCCTTAAAAATGGGAATAAAACACAAGTAGAGAGAAAATCCTACCTCTTGGAGTTGTCAAAAACTTGCAACCCGAGTCCACGCTGCAGCTCAAGCCTCCGCGTAGAACGCTTTCTCTTCTTGCTCACAAATCCAACGGTCTGATTATACAGATTTCTAGTCGCAGACTCTCTGTAAACGAGCTCAAGCCACCGCATCCCCAAACCGAAAATCACAAGCTACAATAAGCCTACGAGGAGATGACACTATTGGCAATTTTGTCAACTAGTGACTTAATCAATTTACAAAATGACCATTTTGTCCATTTGATATTCGACACTATCTCTAGCCAGCCCAATTTCATCATTTCACCCATACCACTTATTGCACATGAAAGACATGCTTCATGCGCTTTCGTCGCATCAAATCGACCACTTGCGACCCGAACGCTGACGTCAAAACGGTCGATTCCGACTGCGAAAATTATGAAATTTTACGCGGCTAACTAGATTTCTCGCGAGGACGATTCCAACGTACAATCCGCTTCATCATCTGAGATCTAGAGAATTAATTACAGATTTTTAACCGTAATTACAAATCAGAATCAAAATTACGATTCAAGCTTTATTCCAAAATTAATTTCTTAGCCTTACAAGAAAGACTACAACGTTGTATTGTAGTAAATAGATGTAAATAATAATAATAATAATAATTATGGAATATATGATTTATTATGATTTTAACCTTTATTGTTGTTTATTTTTAGTGAATTTGTATATAAATTAATTTTCGTTTAAAAAAAAAAAGGGAAATATAATGAAGTTATACTAATGACATGTTGTTTATACTTATTTCAAGTTTTGTGCTATTTTTATTAATTCATCTTAAGCCAAAAAATTTATCCTAATTCTATATTTAATTTTATTTAAAAATATATATTTTAAATTAATGGGAAATATTTAATATTGATTAATGAAGGAATTTAAGGCAATGATGAAAAAAAGAATATAAACTTTCAATGGAAGAAAAACAAATATATTTTTCTTTCTCAATTTTATGACAAAAAGCAATTGATGATGTTAATTTTTTGGTAATTTATTTATATTTCTCAAGCTTCATTAAAAATAAATTAAAATGAAGAAATTCTAAAGACATTTAAAAAATAGAAAAATATGAATTTGTTATGTATATATAAATTTTTAAATATGCTAATGTGATTGTAAAGAAGAAACTAATATAATATAACTCTTTAGGAACTTCTTTAGGGAAATAATTAATTGGGTGTACTATTAATTTGTAATGAAGATGAAATATCATTTTCTACTTTGATTTTATATTTTTTAGAAGATCTTGACTATTAATTTCTAAAATAGTTATATTCCCTTTGAATTCTTTTCAGGTAACCAATTTATTGGTTATATATATTTTAATAGAACACGGAATGTGTAAAATAAAATCCTAATTGATTTATTTAAAAATCGTTTATTGGCAATCCCACATGGAAAATTGACTAAACAATTTATACATATTTAAGACTCCCTAATATTTGTATTGTTTGTCGAGCTTTGTAACGAAAGCTTGTAACCAAGTGGGGCTGTAAGACCCGAGAAATTCCAATTTCGAATATAAAATTTAATTTTGATTACAAATTTTAATTACTTGCTAAAAATCCTAATTAATTCTCTAGATCTCGGATGATGAAACGGATTTCTCCGTTAGAATCGCCCCGCGAAATCTAGTTAGCACGCAAAATTCGCCGTTGTTGAGACAGCCTGAGCTCCAAGACGCCGGCGATCTTCGCCGCCGCCGAATCTGGCTACGCGATCGGCTCAATATATAACACGTGATCGCCGCACTATACGGTATGAGAGAGAAATGACGGTAATTCGGCCGGCATAACGCTAACATCAAACTTAATTGGCGGACAAATGGTCATTTTCAAGATCGATTATGACTAAAAGACAAAAATCAAATAGTGTTTCATCTCCCTTCAAAGACCAAAGCAAAAACGTGGAGAACCATTTGGGGATGCAGCGTGCGTGGAGGAGCAAATGGCGATTCGTAGCCGACTTTCTCTAAATACACGATCGGCCGGATTTCGCCCGAGCAAGAAGGAAAGGGAACGTTTCACGCGGAGCAAAGCAATGCCAGGAACCCTGGTTTGCGGTTTTTGATAACTCCAAGAGGTAGGATTTTCTCCCTACGGCCATTCCCATTTTTAAGTGGTTTTCTGATGTTTCTAAGGTAGGCCTGAAATGTGAGGGTTGAGCTTATCTGGCCCCAAAACTGTGGGACCGAATTGTTAGAATTTTTTTGAGATTTGTGGAGATGGCCGTGACTGCCCAGAAATTTAGGGGCTGGTCTTTAATTCCCAGAATTTTTGCTTTAAATCATGTGCTTGATGAATAAATGCCTGAATGGGTTGATCTCCAAAACACTGACCGAATTATGAGATTAAGCTGTCCGCGATACCCGTAAACTGCTATTGCGGGCTGATTGTGTGGAATTTATACTAAATTCTGCTTTGTTTATAAGATGTGTGAACAGAGGCAAATCTTGCCCAAAGTGAAACCGAGGTCAGACATGTGGGCTGCCCGTGACAGCCCATTTGGTTTCCCGGACTCGTTAAAATGATCCTGCTTGTGTGAAATGGCCACAGTCCATGTGTTTTGGGCATTGAAATTGTGTGAATTGGAATGGCTTGGTATGTGTAGAAATTAATTTGGAGTTGGTCGATCAAAGAATTCATAGGTTAATGCTGAGGTGTGACACAATGACACAACTATATAGAATTAAATTAATAGGTTCATTAATGTGATGATTATGATTGCCTGAGCTAGATTGGGTGATGATCGATGTGGAATTACATGTGTGTAATTGTGAAGGATTGAAAATATGCATATTGACACACAAATGATTTTGAAAATGGTATAATGCATTTTCTATACGCACTCTGTAAATAGATCGTGAGTGTACGATAAGGTATTTAAACGGATACTTACTATGGGAAGGAATTTCACAGATGATATTCCTGAGAATCGGTTGGGAGATGGGCCAACAGGTCATTTCGATGTATGCACTATGACTGCTTCGTAAAGCCACCAACCAATTCACCTAGAGGGTAGCCCTATTTGTACCGAACATTTCGCAGCGTATTTTCGTGAACAACGGCTTTGTTTCAAAACGTATTATTTTCTCATACGCTGAGTGGGCGGAGCGAAGCCGGTGAGACTCGCATGGGGTAACTATGCAGATATCTTGGCGATCATGTATCATTTTGATGTAAGGCATTTGAGCATCAGACCGCACTCAGTATGAGTAAACACTTAGTAGCGATTCTCCTAATGAGCTTTAACTCACCCCGCTGGACCCCTTATTTCGTGCAAGGAGCTCGAGAGCACATCTCATTTTGAGGCTGATTAAGCAGTCGCTGTGGTGCTTGACGGTTTTTGGACATAACATGTATTAGAATTGTAGGATTTCACATATGTTCGGGGCTTGTATAAAAAGTGCAATCAACTATTGAATTATCGGGAGATAATCAAGAATAAATATGATAATTGATTTTATGAGTATTGGTTTATGAGCCCAAAGAGGCATTTTTAATTACGTCAGATTATATCGCATATATCGGATTGCTGGGATGGTGATATGCAGTGTTATGCATTCGGGGCAGAGCCCCCGTGAAAAGGAGACTCGCCCCGATTTTCTAAAGTGGCGTCTGCAACCCGGAATTTCCACTTGTATTCCGCAGTTGACTGCAGTCACCACCCCCGAGTTTCGGGGCTACAGTAAGTATCCAGTGGGGCATTAAGATTGTTCTCAGGGAATACCATATATCCAATATCCTTTCGCTTTCTTCGCCCACTCTACATATCATGGTAGATACATAAACAGAGGAGGGTAGCCATAAATAGGGTTGATATACTTAATGAACAACAAACCTTTTTGTGTGGTTTTTTTTGTTTTAATAAAGAAAAATACTTGAATTTTTTTTGGGAGTTATTTTGAAAGATCACGATACCCGAAAGTTATTCATGAGCTTAATTAAGTCTTACTAATTTATTATTTAGTAATCGAGTATCACAAGTTTAAATTATTCGAGTCGAGTTCGAGTATAAGTATTTATTAATTTTTAAAATGATTAGAGCTTTATTTAGTTGAGTTTGAGTGGTTCGACTATTTTAAAAAGCTCGAATCAAGTTCGAGGTTTGAGTTATTTTAATCGAGTCAAGCTCGAGTTTGGCTCTGTATTGACTTGACTCAATTACACACCTACTTGAGGCCTAGGAGACTCGAGCCTAGGAGGTCCTAAGAAACTCGAGCTTGGGACATATCAAGTTCAAGTTCTTACAAGAATAGAGTACTACAACGTTATATTGCAAAGTAAATAGATGTAAAATAATACAATAATTATGGAATATATGATTTATTATGATTTTAACCTCGATGTTGTTTTAGTGAATTTGTATATAAATTAATCTTTCATTTAAAAAAGGAAATATAATGAAGTTATACTAATGACATGCGGTTTATACTTATTTCAAGTTTTGTTATTTTTATTAATTCATCTTTAAGTCAAAAAATTTATCCTACTCTATATTTAATTTTATTTAAAAATATATATTTAAATTAATGGGAAATATTTAATATTGATTAATGAAAAGAATTTAAGGCAATTGATGAAAAAAGAATATAAAAACTTCAATGGAAGAAAAACAAATATATTTTTCTTCTCAATTTTATGACAAAAAAAGCAATTGGAGATGTTAATTTTTCGGGGTAATTTATATCTCTATATTTCTGTTTCATTAAAAATTAAATTAAAATGAAGAAATTCTAAAGACATTTAAAACAGAAAAATATGAATTTGTTATGTATATATAAATTTTTAAATATTCTAATGTGATTGTAAAGGAAGAAACTAATATAATATAACTCTTTAGGAACTCTTTAGGAAATAATTAATTAATGTACTATTAATTTGTAATGAAGCATTTGGAAATATCATTTTCTATCTTGATTTTATATTTTTTAAGATCTGATTATTAATTTCAAAATAGTTATATCTCCTTTGGAATTCTTTTCTAGGCAAATCAATTTAATGGGTTATATATATTTTTATAGTAACACTTTAATGTGTAAAATAAAATCCTAATTGATTTATTTAAAAATCGTTTATTGGCAATCCCACATGGAAAATTGACTAAACAATTTATACATATTTAAGACTCCCTAACAACAAACCTTTTGTAGGCTTTTTGTTTTAATAAAATAAAAATACTTGAATTTTTTTCGGAGTTATTTCGAGTATCACGATACTTGATTCGAGTTATTCGCGAGCTTAATTAAGTCTTACTAATATATTATTTAGTAATCGAGTATCACAAGTTTAAATTATTCGAGTCGAGTTCGAGTATAAGTATTTATTAATTTTAAATGATTGGGAGTTTTATTTAGTTGAGTTTGAGTGGTCTGACCATTTTGAGTCGAGTTTCGTGACGCCCCAAACCGGGGTCCGTTGACTACCTATCAACTCCGTTAGAATATTAAGTGGATGCCTGGGTTACCCGACGCCACTTTGAGAAAATCTGCAGTCTCCTTCAGATCGGGAGCTCTACCCAAATACAATACCCGCATATCCCTCGTCTCTAAACAATCCAATATATATGCAATATATATCCAATATATGAGTAATAATGACCACTGGGCCTATAAACAATACTCAATATGCATACCACTAATGATCCAACTATATATTCACAGTTACAAGAGTTACAATATTACTCTAAACAATACATACATTAAAATTAGAGAATTCTAATACATGTATACATCAAAGCCACAACCCTACTTTCTTCTAATACGACCAAGGACGAACCGCCCCTCGCACGCTCCCGCACCCGTGAAAAGGGGGGATCCCATCACTGGGTGAGCTAAAGCTCGCAGAGTGAATCGCCCCATGGGCTACTCACCACCTAAGTGCAAAGGCAATGTTCCAAAGTAAACACATTCAAGAAATGCAATGATCCTACTTGAATGTCTACATGACCAACCTGGGATCCTTATCCTGATTAATCCTCTCACACTCGCCTAAGCCTCGTATGAGAATATTTGTTTTATTAGTGGGCAACCCTCCGATGAATATATATCAATTGGGCCACTCCGACGATTGATATATATATTATTTGTTTGTGGACTACCCTCCGATGAATATATATCAACTGGGCCGCTCCGACGGTTGATATATTATTTAGTTTGGACTACCCTCTGATGAATATATATCAACTGGGCCGCTCCGACGATTGATATATTATTTAGTTTGGGCTATCCTCCGATAATTAACATTTTTAGACAACCCTCCGAACCATTTAATATTTTAGACTATCCTCCGAACCTTTTTCCTCTGGGGACTATCTCATGCACTAACTCCTATACCCCAGGATGTTCTGAAATAAGATAATGAATGCACAAAGCAATTCCAATATATCTAATTACATAAAATATATAAACATGCATATATTTACAACAACCAATCTCACACAATCATGTCATGTAAATTAATTAATGCACATCAAAGTTAGCTCACTTGGGCTAATGATCATACACGAGTAATTTAATTTAAATCGTCGACCAACACATATTTTCACGAAAAATATTAAAATATTATTCCCAGAATAGTGAAACCCTGCTTCATTCCCTAAAATCACAAACATCGGTTTACTTAGTGAACTCAATCCACTCCGCCATTCCTACCAATGCATACTAAGCAAACATTTAATGCACAAGATAACACTAATCACACCTAAACAGCTTCTAACATCAAGTGATAGCCATTTTTACGCCCATTTTTCTCTTTCAAAAATCTACGCCGTCTCATGTTTGGGATTGATCATACGGCCCGTTCCCGGCCTTTCATATCACACATGATTTAAATCATAAATTTTTAGAATTAAAACACCTAAACAGCCCAGCTATTGTTTGGGCCATCAGGTTTCACAATTGACCAATTCGTCCCAAGCTTGGGACTGATCAAAGGCCCTCACAAATCTTCAAACCAACCGAAACACTGAAAACCCTTAAAAATGGGAATAAAACGCAAGTAGGAGAAAATCCTACCGCGAGTTTAGTTAGAAACTCAAATCCGGGTCCACGCGCTTGTCCTCGCCGCAACAAATTTCCCTTCGTCTGGCCGACCTCCGACTACTGATTCGGCCAGATTTTTGCAGGTGTTTCCCAAAGCATTTCTCTCAAAAATGGTTGCTGCAGGAGAAAATCTGGTTTCACGTTTTTTGTCTGGGGCTTCAATGTAGGAGATGAAGCCGACTATTCGCTTCTTTTCGTCTTTTTTGGGCCACTTAAATCAATTTCCATAATACCCATTACGCCCTTCTTTCTCGGGATTATTCGCACTATCTCGGCCGTTTATTTCATCATTTCTACTCATACTCACGCGGTACATGAGTACATGTTATATGTGGCTTTCATCGCATCAAACCGGATTTAGGCACCAAACGCGACGCCTCGAAAACGGTCGATTCCGACCGCCTCGTACCATGAATTTTACGTATAACTAGATTTCGCGAGACGATTCCAACGGTATAATCTGTTTCATCATTCGAGATCTAGAGAATTAATTATTTAATTTCTTAAACCTGTATCAATTTGTAATCAAAATTACGATTTTGCCCTTTATTCCGTAAATTAGAATTTCTGTCTTACATTTCTCCTCCAGCGAATTTCATTCCAAATCTCGGGTGAACGATCATTATCAACCACATAAAATGCAACATGCACTCTACCATGCATGTAACAACCATTTAATTCTTAAACGACTAAACCACGCACCTTCATCCCTAAACAAGAAGGGATCGGCAGCCCGCATCGTGTCCCTGGGCCTAATGCAAAATTTCCTCCACTCCATGGCTCTATACATTCAACATTCACTCACTTCCGCTTTGGCGTCGCAAAACCCGATCACGCTATCAACAATGCACACTGGTCCCTTCTCGAAGGTCCCTTCTCGAAGGTCCCATCCGTGTCAATCCCTGTTCACCCCAATCCACCACGGGCCGGATCTAGGATATATTTCCTGAGCATGGAGACGTAAATACCTCAAGTGACACTCGGGACATGCCGGGCGGTAACGCCTAACCGGCACGCAATGCTGTCTAATCTCTCGAGTTTCGAAAAGATCCCATAAACCCCTACGACAGCCTTCCCGCACACAACCCGATCACTCCTCTTGCATCACCTTCAAGAAGACATGATCCCCAACCTCGAACTCTAAGGGTCAACGTCGTACATCTACATAGCTCTTTCCCGCCGGCCTCAGCCGTGAGAAGACGTCGTCGCATCGCTTCACCTTCTCAGCGAATCAACCAGACCCGTGATGTTCTCTCCCACCTCTGGCCCAACATAATAAATACCCGCATTTAATTCTCCCATACAAAGGCCTTTACGGTACATTCGTATACTCGCTCGATAACCGTTGTAGCGACCCCACTAAGGCAATTAACTCTCTTACCCTTAAGGATCTAGTACGTGATGTCACAAAGATGTCCTCTAACACACGTATGTAATCCATACAACGTATAACCCTACACAACCCTTACTTGGTGTGTAACGCTAACCTTCCCAAGGTCACTATCGCTGACAATCCAATGGACCGTCAACCTAGTCCATGTCATGAATGACATCCGCATCGAAGCCCTCGCCTACCAACAACACTCAACGCGATTTTCCAAAGGGGTATCCAAACTAGTCACCCCGACTCTTATCGCCCAACTCGCTCCGTGATAATCACGTCCTAAAGACAACCTACCCCACACTCACCAAGAGTGGTGAATGACCATACCGCACCCACGCCTCGACTCGACGCCGGCGTCACCGCACTACGAACGAATACACGATTGTGACCAACCAATCCTTGCCCACCATGAGCGTGACCTCGTAGACTTCACTCATAAACCCGACCTATCAGTCAACTCTCACCCTACATCCTAGTGGGAAAAACATCTATACATGGTCGCCTAAAGGCCTTAACCTCTAAGCCCAACTAATGTCGTGGCTCGCATGACAACCCGCTTAAGGTCTCACCATCGCCAACCTACGGTCGGGGCTAACCTCATCCATGTCAAACCTGACATCAACAACCAATATTTCTACCATCCTAAAGTCCACCACGCTTCCACTGCGCAACTCTGATCTGTCCCTGACTTCGACCCACACTCTGGCCTCTCTGGCCTATATGTGTTGTTGGAAGTGCTTCAGATAAAGACCTCGAATCAACCGGGTTCCTCCGACCGCATTGGGTGTGGAGGAACGAATCAGATACCATCATGTTCTACTTCATTATCCGATCGATTGTCCCAAAGCCTGGGAACCCTGTCTCGGGGCAATCCCGCCACCATGCTCAACCCGGCCCTACCCCGAAACTAGTGTGAAGCAGAAGTCTTCTGGCTCTTCCCCGAACTAGAAGAAGGCTCATCCTTCCTCTTTCTACCAACACCCGTATCCCGAGTGTTCTAAGTATCTTCAATCTCTCTCTATGGTCAGGGCCGTCCCAACCAAGTGAGTCCGATCCCGTAGGCGGCCTACGATCCCGTCCGAACCGCCCATTCTCGCACTCTCGTAATACCCAAAACAATCCCAAGAACTACATATTCGGGTGATCGACTTCTGGGCCTCTCCTAACTCATCAATGCTCAACCTTCTAGGTCAATTAACACTCCCGATGTCGACACCACGTGTCTCAAACCTCCTTCAAGAAGCTAAAACTAGCACTTATCGAACTTAAGTACAAATCATGTCTCTCAACAACCGTAAGACGATCCTCACCGACACTATGCTCCCACTTCCGACCGAGTAGATCAAAATGTCATCCACGAAGACTACGACAAATGATCTAGATAGGCTAGAACGATGCATGAGATCCATGAACACGCTAGCGCATTCGTCAATCCAATGGCATCATCGTGAACCTGCGCCTTATAACGCGTCCTAAACGCCGCCTGTGATACCTTATCCCCAACTCCTCGCCCATGATAACCAAGCATGGTCTATCTCAAGTAGACTCATCCTCTCAACTGGTCACCAAATCACCAATCCTCTGCACAGGTACCGATTCGATCAGACCCTTGTCCAATAGTTCCTGAACTGACTCAGTTCCCGTAACTCAACCTGCCATCCTAGCGCGAGTCAGTAGACGGGGTGAAGTACCAGGTGTAACTCGACACCGGTCTACTACCTCCGTGGAGGTAGTCCAGCTTATCCGAAAACATCCACATATTTGCACACTACTCGAGGTAGATCCAAGTCTGATCTCTCCGTTCAGGTAAGGCTCGCTGAGCCAACTCCGTTAACTCGTCCTCGACACTTGACTCGTGATATCGTCTGCGCAAAATATCAGCGTCACTCGGGGGCCACACGAGTACCGCCCCGCGTGTAGGCGTAACCTCCCGCGCTCAATCGATAATAAACTCCCGTAGACCGGCCAGCCAATCCATCACAAGGATGACATCGAACTCTGACATGTCCATAATCCTCAGGTCCACTGTGAGTAGAGTCCTCGAGATCTCTAACTCGCAACCTCGACCTATCATTCTTATTCTCGCCCTAATCCCTAGGGGAGACTCATGTACACCTGGGCCTCTAAGGTCTCTAGGAGGTCCTGTCCATTTCCACCATATTCGGCCTCATTCTTTCAGCCAGAACACGCCTAGTCTAATCCCCGGGTCGTGGTCGAGGTAATCTCCATGGCCTCCAACACTTTCTCGTTCTGCATGAACCAATGGTCGGCCACCATCGGACCTCCTCCCCCTGTGAATGTCGGAGGATGATGCGTCCTAAACCTCTGGAGGTTACTAGGATCTTCTTATCTACATGCTAAACTAGCCCGTGCTATAGCATTCGCTGTAATACCTACAAATTTCAAGAGTCCGCCGATCAAACACCGACCGTGCCCGACCAGCCCCGTGGACGTTCTCACGCCCTCGCTCTCTACTAGCCATCTACATCGTCAAATGGCAACACGATTCATGTAATTTTCATTTCACTCCAACTAGTAAATGCAGATGCCAATTACTAATAGACTTGACAACCCCGAATCGATCTGCTCATTTCCTAAGTGGCGCTTTAAATTTCAACTAATTGGATTCATTTATTTCAATAAGGTTCCAAACTTTCTTGCTCATTTCAAGACTCAAACCCCTAAGGTCATAATTCCTAACCTTAGCATTCAATTTTTCCTATACGTATTACACCATGCATATAATTTCAGACAAGAATCATCAAGCAAGAATCACCATTTCAATGGTAGTTTGGACCTAATACAAGATTCTAATACAACCACGTACCTCGAGACACTAATCATACACATAACTCGTTGTATAATGCGAATCACTCGCTTTAAAATATTGTTTTCAATTAAATCTATTTTCAAAATTTTATTTTTGAAAATTTTATTTTCAAAATTTTATCAAAATTTATTTGATTTATTTTTATTTTTATTTGAATTTAATAAATATATATATTTTTTTTTCAAAAATTTATTTTACAATGAAATGTTCATTTATCGACCAGAAAATAACGAAATGAAAAACCTAGCTTGAAAATCAAGTCGAGTGCACCGAGTGCATACCAGCACAGCCCGCCATGTCAGTACGCCCAACGCCAGCCACGCCGCCTACCAGCCGCCATACAGCCATACACATGGCTGGCCACACAGACGCCACATGGCCATACGGCCATACTGGCATCACGCCAAGACACGCTCAGGTCTAAAGACGCTGGCTACTAAGGCCGCACGTATCGCTACCACACGACCATACACGACGCTCCACCGCTTCATCACTCGCCTCACAGTAGTCAGGCCCAAAGGATCAGATGCGTAACACAAAGACCGGAGCCCGCCTCATCCCAATACAGCTTTGCATTGCACAATTTCCTCTCCTTTCGCTTCTTCCAACTTGCAATACGCTTACTCTATTGCAATACAAAACCACTTCCTTGCGTACTAAAATTTTTTTCTTCTTCTCATTAAAATAATCTGGGCAGTAGCCCAATTCATTTAGCACCAAATTTTTTTTTTTTTTCAATTTTAACAATAATAATAATTATTATTTCCCCATTATTTCAAAGAATTGGAAAATCTACTAAATTTACTAAAAATCAATTTTTTTCCTATTATTTTAATATCAAATAAATTTATAAAAATTTATTTAACCCATTTTTCTTAAATTTTTCACCATATAAAACCTAGAAAATTATTTTTCACCTCATAACCAAATAAATTTATAAAATTTATTTTCTTTTTCCGCTTTTCATCGAAAAATTTTTCCACTCAAATAAATTTATAAAATTTATTTTCCTTCATTTTCTTCAATTCTCATCAAATAAATTTATTAAAAATTTATTTTTCTTCATTTTCCTTTCCAGTTTTGTACATCACTCACTCAAAATATTTTCTAAATATTTTCTACACATCTCCATGTGCTAATCACTTAAGCACACACATACTATCTTAGATACAGCATGGCATACACACCATCATTCATGTTATGCATATGGTTTTTCACAATAACATAATCAACTCATGGTAAGTATACCAACCACCATCAAATCACCTAAACACATCAACACACGTGCACGTAGTGCCCTAGTTTTGTCTCCGTGATTTTCCTAGGTAATCTCATACCTAAAACCGACATCAAACCACACCTAGTGGTGATGCTCTTCCTCAACCATGGCCTAAGCCCAAATTTCTATCCATAGGTTCCCACAACCTCAGATTTCCACCATACCACCTAGTGGTGATGTGGATACCCAACCCGAGCTCCCTGTATTCAGGAACCTAAGTTCGATACTAAGCCGTGACGCCTTAAAACCTCGGGGTCCGCTGACCACCCGCCAACTCAGAACATAGCGGATGTCTGGGTTAATACTCGACGCCATGAAAATCTAGCAGTCTCCTTTGTACGGGGAGCTCTACCCAAATACAATACTTGCATATCCTGTCCCAAACAATCCAATATATATGCAATATATATCCAATATATGAGTAATACGACCACTTGGGCCTATAAACAATACTCAATATGCATACCACTACGATCCAACTATATATTCCATAGTTACAAGAGTTACAATATTTACTCTTGCATACATTAAAATTCAGAGAATTCCTAATACATGTATACATCAAAGCCACAACCCGACTTTCTTCACATGACTCAAGGATCGAACCGTCTCAGACGCTCCCGTACTCAGAAAAGGGGATCCCATGACCCGGTGAGCTACCAAGAGGAGAACGCCCTGCGGGCTACTCACCACCTAAGTGCAAAGGCAATGTTCCAAAGTAAACACATTCAAGCAAATGCATGATCCTACTTGAATGTCTACATGACCAACCCGATCCCGAGTCCTCACCAATCTCTCTCACACTCGCCTAAGCCTCGTATGAGAATATTTGTTTTATTAGTGGGCAACCCTCCGATGAATATATATCAATCGGGCCGCTCCGACGATTGATATATATATTATTTGTTTGTGGACTACCCTCCGATGAATATATATCAACTGGGCCGCACGACGGTTGATATATTATTTAGCCTGACTACTCCTCCCGATGAATATATATCAATCACGTCTACTGATATATTATTTAGTTTGGGCTACCTCCGATAATTAACATTTTTAGACAACCTCGAATCCATTTAATATTTAGACTTATCTCTCCAAACCTTTTCCTTCTGGGGACTCATCTCACGCACTAACTCCTATAAATTCTGGATACCTGGTACAGATACTTAACGCATGCGCATAAATTCCAATACGTTTAATTCACATGTAAATATATAAACATGCATATATTTACAAAATAACCAATTCACACAATCATGTCATGTAAATTAATTAATGCACACATCAAAGCAATTTACTACAATGATCATATCGAGTAATTTAATTAAATCGCCGATCAACACATATTTTCACGAAAAATATATTTTCAACATTATTCGAATAGTAAAACCCTCGCTTACTATTCCCTAAAATCACAAAACACGGCGATTTAGTGAACTCGCAATCCACTACATTCTTTACCCAATGCATACCAAGCAAACATTTAATGCACAAGATAACACTTGTAATACCCGTAATTTTTGGCGAGTTTTGATTTGAATTATTAAGTTTTTAATTTGATTTATTAATTTAAAATTTTTCCTAATTATATATTTATTTTAACTCCTAAGTATTTATTTAGTCTTAATATTTATCTTTGGCCATATAAAATATTTAGATAATTATTTTAATAATTATTTGATTAAATTAAAATGTTAAAGTAATAAAGAAATATCTTAATATATATAAATTATTTTCCTAATCAGTTTTAATTTCGCATTAAGCCCACTACATAATTAGTGACTTAATTGTAATTAATTATACTATGAGTGGACTTTAGGTTGTTTGCCATGCTGGAAAAGTCCACTTTTGCTCCACTCTCTCCTCCTCACGCCTACCCTTCTCCTTCTTCTCCGCCACCACCGTCCAGCCATTTCCCGCCACCGTCCAGCCACCCAAGGCACTCCAAACGCCACCCACACTTCCTTCAACCTTCGACCACCCTTGGATTCATCGAAAAACGCCTCAAATCGCCGGAACCCACCTCGCCATTTTCTCTCTCTAACTGCAACTCCCGTTTCTCGCGTTTCCCGGCCACCTCCGCCCAAACCGACACCAGATTTGAACTCCTCGCCCCCTAAAACCTAAGAATCCACCCTTGATCGGGACGCTTTCCAAGGTCGCTTTTGCCGATGAACTGAGGTGGAGTCACGAGTCGAGATGTCGTACGATTCCGCCACTCCGGTGGTCCTCAAGAAAACAATTACATTTTGGGTCCCTTGGTTGGTTGCAGGTCCTCGCACCTATTTCGCAACTCCCAATTTTCCTGGCCACCTTCTACACATGGAGGACTCTGGAAGCGTGCTCGGGATGTAACGTCGCCCTCGGGTCTCCAAGGGTTCCGACTCTGCAATCGGTTTCAAATCGAGACTCTGTGAAAGACTTCAGAGCCTAAAACGCAGAGAAACTCCCAATTGTATAATTGTTCGACATTCGTATTTTAACTGCTCAGAATGCTGTTTAATATTGAAAATGCCTTATTTATCGCTTAATTGCTTATGTTCGGTTTTGGAAAGATGTAATTTAAAAATATATATACTCTGCTCGATGTTGTGTTTAATTTTTATCCCGTAATTCGAACCCCAAGGATTTTTTTTTGATTAAACGTATTTTTACTTATATCCGGAGTTATTAATGTATAAATATAATTAATTATCCTAAGCTATAAATTGTATCAATCAGGTTATCGTGATTTGTTCGGGCCTTTGTGTTGATTGGTCAGAGCAGGGATTTATCTCGTAGTTGTGGCCATCGATATCGATTAATTGTGGATATTAGAAGTGTATTTTTATCGTGTTCGACCCGCTTTACAAGGAGTTAGCTTGGGGAGGTCTCCACGAATTTTCTGAGAACATAAGTTAGATTTTGAGCTCATGGTCTCGTGGAGTTGCCCGGGTCGTAGTCTAGAGTATATTTAACCTTTAATCTTATTATTAATTATGTCTTTTCCATTCTAGATTGTCCCGACAAATTCCGCCAGACACCGAGGCGTTATGAGCGATTCAGATCTCGAGAGCCAGGAGTTGATATCATATAGCTTATAACACATCGTTTGCATGCATAGTGTAGTATTCATGGCATTAAATTGTATTCGGTCATCCCGATACACGATATTATTATTACTATTATTAATATTATATCTGCATATGAGATTGTCGTGATTTATGGACGGAGAGTGTATTGTTGGATGTGATATCACTGAGCATTGTATTGCAATGTTTGTAATGGGAACTATAGTTAAGACATACCAATTCGATGGGTTACATCAAGATCAAGGCATGCACCGCATTAATCGGGATTATATTATAGATTAATGATTATGGTCTCTGGTTGAGCCGCTTTCCTGGGGGATGCTCTGAGGTAAGGACCCTTGCTGCATTTCTCTCGGGCGCCCTATTATAGGTTATCGGATTGCGGTTGGATCGGAGTTAAGGACCCTGGTCGAGCATTCTCTCGGGGCGCCAGTCTCATTGATTGAGAGAGCCGTAAGGCTTATAGCATCGAGCATGTGGTCCCGCTAAGGTTCTCGGGACATGTGGGATGTTTGGTGGTTATGACATGAACTATGGGCCATGCCAGATACATGATTATGTGAATTTCTTTATTAATATGATTTTCTATTACCATGTTTATATTATGAATTACAAGTATGTATAACATTTGGTTGTAGATGTGGGTATAGATTATACGATATTAATCACTCGACCGACAAATTTCAATTTATTTTTCAAAATGCCGCCCTCCTCTTATCCTGATGCTAACCCGCCGAATTTCTTTCTTCACTCGCTTGCCATGTACTATGATATTATTAATCCTTGTCTATTTAATCTGTGTCACCGCAAAGATTTCCTAATATTAGTATATTTGTAATCTCGTGATAATTCTCGTTTATTTGTGTATGAAGATGGTGTATGTGGAATCGAGATTTTATCTCTTCCTATCGATGTTTGGTATCCGAGCATATTATATAGTATGTTTGATATTGGTCGTGATCGCATGATAATATTAGCATTTCAAATAGGTTTGCTACTTGCCTCGGTAGCCTTACGCCTCCCCATTCCCTAGCCGGTCTCGATCCCCGCATCGGTCGTGACAAAGTTGGCATCGTGAGCCATGTGTTCATTCTATGGCCTAGTCTAAGTTTCCAAGATCACATCAGATCGAGTCTGCCCTGTTCGTCACCATTGCATCTAGTTTCGCTTCGTCCGTTAGTGTATACCCGTTGTTATCCGATACTCTCATGGTTTACTTTCATTATGAGACGGAGATCGAGGGTTAATGCAAAGGCAAATGCACGATGTCAAGAACGACAAGAAATTCGCGAGGCCGCACAGCTTCTAAGTGACGAGACCCAGGAGGCCCAAGACGAGGCATCCCTTCGGGCCCGATCCACGCTCCCGGGAGAGGGCGAAGGAGACCTGGCAGCCCCGTGCAAGAAATAGACAGCACCGGCCAGGAGCCACAAGTCGAAGAGCCACAGCATATGCCCCAGCACGTCAGCACAAAGAGACACCGTGTCGCCACAGCCCACTATGGAGGCATTTCATGTGCATGATCAAAAGGCATAAACATTAAAGAACTTATGGAGCATCAGCGGCGCAGTCGCTAATAGTTCCAAACCGGTGGACCAGATTTGACCTGCATCATACCCTTGTTCCAAGACACCGTGCTTAATGAGGTTGTATTCGATAGACCGTGACCCAATGGATTTTCCGGACGGCTGTGGAGAAGAGAGCATTCGACCGAGAGCATTTGATGACTTTACCATCGAGATGGCGTGTTTCTCCTCGCGGCTTAGCATTGCAAAGGGTACAAGGATTACATCAAGCCGCTTTCGAGGTATGATACTGGCTCGGGCCAGGCGACTAAGATAACTACATTTCTTTCTGCCATGAGGCAAGAGTAACGAGATGCTATAAATCAAGAGAGATGATATAACCAGAGGGAGTACACCCGCAGTTCATGTATCTTAGTAAATTTGCTCCCGAAAGGCTGGGTACGGAGACCGGCGAAGACGAGTAAGTACATCACCGGCTCGACCACTTTCATATCCTTGGTACCGAGAAGTGTAGCTTCGGAGGTCACCGTAGGCGAGACGATGGAGACTGACCTTCGCCTTCACATCTGGATGGTTGAAGCAAATTCGATTGCAGGAGGCAAACTAGTACACTGTCAAGAGCGCATTATGGTGGTACAGGTACTCTCGCGGTACAGCCACAGACAGAGCGCCTAGACCAAGGGGTCACAAGAAGGGCAGACGCAACCGTATGGGCTATGAGGCTCTCCTGATCGATTGCGGCCTAGCCCGCGGTGGGCCATGTCCAAGGATGTAGTTCAGGCTCCTGTGGCAAGAACAAGCTAGTTCCGCACGCGATGTGCCCACAAAGGTGGGCGATGCACGTGGCCCTTGTATGGCTGGCTAGTGGAGGTTGTTTTAGGTGAGAGTCAGTCATATGGCCAACCATGTCCTGATTTCCCAATTCAAAGAATTTTCCTCAGTTCTCGCACTAGTGTCATTCGCCTCCGGGCCATCGATTGCGCCAGTCTCTTCTCAAATCGGTGCGCTAGTGATAGTGGACGCAGGCCAGGATATGCAGGTAGAGCCCGGAGGCGCATTTGTGTAAAATAGTGGCCTGCTTCGAAACCCTACCACTCCGACGTGGTCAGCCAGAGTTTACACTCATTCCTCAGACGCCTGTACAGCCAAATGCCGTCAGACAGGCACTATTCCTACCGTTATGCCGAGGCTAGGTGTTATTGGGGATCCGGTGCCACACACTTTTCAGGTCTCCTAGCTTTCAGACGAGGCTAAAGGTTCACCAATGTACTTAATCCCGTTATCGTCACAACCCCTCTGAGTGATGCCTTAGAGGCAGATATTTACTTTCCATCGTGTCCAATTTCAGTGTGCAAGAGACCTCTCCGCCGATCTTATTTTGTTGAATGTGATGATTTCGAGGTTATTTCTGGTATGGATTGTTGGCCAGCACTATGCCATCCCGATTGGCAGAGAAACAAGTGATTTTCTTGACCTGTGATTCACCTGGGGTTTCTGTGGGTGAAATGATACCAGCCCTTCTAATTTAATTTCAGCCATTACAAATGAAAGTGATGTTACGCCGGTGCCAGGTTATCTCGTTTTGTGGAGGACACCGCAAAGGGATGGTGTAAGGCCGATGATGCATCCGGGATTGCTTGCGGGACTTCCCGATGTTTTTCCCAGAGGAGTCACAGGTTGCAACCTGGACAGGAGATAGAATTTTGCATCGATGTCAGACGCACGCCTCCGCACCGCTTGCCACCTACAGATGGCACCCCGCAGAGTCAAGGAGTCAAGGAGAAGATAGTATCTGTTAGACAAAGGTTTTCATGTGCCTAGTATTCCCCGGGTGCTCCTCAATATTTGTAAAGAAGAAAGATGCCCACTACTTCGCTTATGTATGTGATTAACGATAAATTCGAACAAAGTGACCATTCAATAAATATCCGCCTCCCGAATAGATGACTTGCTTGATCACCAGTGGTGCATCATGTTTTTCTAAGATTGATTTTACTGGGCCAGATATCATCACCGAGAATAAGACATGAGGATGTTCAAGACAAGATCCTGACGAGGTACTAGCCATTGGTGAGTCTTGTGCGATGTCTTTGACTCACTTCCAATGCGCTGAATGATGGATTCGATGAACGTGGTGTTCAAACCCTTCCCGACGCCAGATCGTGGTTCATTGATGATATCTTAGTATATTCCTGAGTAAGGAGGATAATGTAGAGCATTTAAGATAGTATCGTACTTGAGTATATCACTATATGCCAAATTCTCCAAGTGTGAATTTCAATGATAGCTTTCTGGGACATGTAGTATCGAAGGTATTCAAGTGATCCCAAGGAGATGGGAGGCGTGATGGATTGGCAGACCAACCACGGTGATCAGGTCCGGCTTCGCCTAGCGGTTATTATCGAAGCCAAGCCAGTGCGTGATTTTTCGAGGATCGCCGCACCTCGACACCCGCTAACCTAAGAATGCGAGGCTCTCAAAGTGGATAGAGACTGGTGGAGGCGAAGTTTTCGTGGTCAAGGATCGTTTCGACCTCCGCCTCCAAAGCGTTGGCATTACCTGCACAAGAGGTTATACAGCTGTATCGCGACGCCGTGAGCCTGGATTGGGTGTGTATCGAGCGCAAAGACGGCATGTCGCAGCTTCAGTAGCCGCAGGCACGAGCGCACTACTCCCACTCATGACTCGAGATGGCTACCGTGATCTTCGTGACAAGATCCGGAGACATTAATTATGGTGAGACGTGTGAGATTTTCACTGATCACAAGAGTTTAAAATATATTTCTTTCAACAGAGGAGCTAAATTTGAGACAGAGAGATGTATCGGAGTTGCTTAAGGACTATGATTGTACGATTCAATATCACCTGCAAGGCTAATGTGGTGCGTATTGAGTAGGAAATCATCGTGCGCCTCGCCCACATTATGCAGGTTTACAATTGACTAAGGAGTCAGGAGGAATTGTATGATCGTGGTTTACAACATAGAGGTGTTGGTCCGAGCACTTTTAGCACATTTCGTAGTCAACCGCCACGGATGCACTACATTTCAAATGCGCAGACCTGGGCGCCTGATGAAGATTATGGATGAGGTTCAGCAGGTCGCAGATGTTTTCGATTCGGGGATAATGGCACGTTGAGATCGGGTATCAGGGTCGCGCGCCCCGATGTCGATGGACTTAGAAAAGAGATTATGGAAGAGGCTCATCATACAGCTTACAGTATTCATCCCTGCTCCACTAAGATGTATCATGATCTTAAGGGTAATTATCGTGGAGGTATGAAGAAGGATGTACTAAGTTCAGATTCAAGTGTTCGACGGCCACTATGGGCCAAATCAAGATCGTGTTCGCCCTGTGTTGTTGCACGAATTTCATTCCAGAGTGGAAATGGGAGAATATTACCATGGACTTTGTGGATCGGGTTACTCGAACTTCTGGGCAGGTATGATTCCATTCGGGGTATAATCGACAATGACTAAGTCAAGACACTTCTTACCTATGAAGACAACTTTTCCCGCAGCCGTATGCCAGGTGTATATTGATAGGATTGCTAGTCTTCATGGATCCCAGCTTCGATTGTGTCCGGCTGCAGGGCCCCGCCACTTCTAGGTTTAAGTGAAGCTTCATGAGGAGCTTGGTACTGGGATTGACTTTAGCACAGCCTTTTCAATTCTCAGACGATGGATACCGAGAGGACTATTCGGGACGCTGAGGACATGTCGAGGATGTGTGATGGATTTTTGAGGCCAATGGGATTGCATTTACCTTCGTGGAGTTCGCGTACAACAAATAGCTATCACAAGACGCAGATGGGCGTCTACGAGGCATCAGGATGAAGTGTAGATCGCTACTTGTCGGGAAGAAGCCAGGAAAGGAAGTTAGCAGGTCTCGACTGGTCCAAATCACTTCGAAAAGATTCCTATTATTCGAGATCTGCTGAGGACCGCCACAGATGTATAGCTTGCGCACTGCGTTTTAAACATGTGGAGTTTGCAGGTGAGTATGTATTCCTCGAAGGTTTCGATGAGGCGGATGAGATTTGGTAAGAAGGGAAGTTAGCACTCGCCACGTGGGACCATTTGAGATTGTGGATAGAGTTGGGGATGTAGCCTACCGACCGAGCTGCCACCCCACTTCGCTGTCAACCGTCTTTCATATATCTATGCTGGTGAAGTACGTGCTGACCTTCACATACAAGCCAAGAAGTAGAGATCGTTGAGGATTTATCGTATGAGGAGCGACTTGTAGCTATCAGGATACTCAGTTCGCTAACCCGATCAAAAGTCATTCCAATGGTCAAAGTCCTATGCGTAATCATTCAATTCGAAGAGTGCACTGGGAACTGAAAGCAAGAGATAGGACGCTCATACCCATACTTGCTCCAAGAATTGAGGTATGTTTTCTCATTCTAAATTCGAGGACCTAATTCTTCTTAAGGGGGAGAGAAATGTAATACCCGTAATTTTTGGCGCGTTTTGATTTGAATTATTAAGTTTTTAATTTGATTTATTAATTTAAAATTTTTCCTAATTATATATTTATTTTAACCCTAAGTATTTATTTTGGGCCTTAATATTTATCTTTGGCCATATAAAATATTTAGATAATTATTTTGATTAAATTAAATGTTAAAGTACAGTAAATATCTTAATATATATAAATTATTTTCCTAATCAAGTTTTACTCTGAGATTAAGCCCTAATTAAGCATAATTAGGGACTTAATTGTAATTAATTATAATTAAGGAGGACTTTAGGGTTGTTTGCCATGCTGGGAAAAGTCCACTTTGCCCCGACTCTCCCTCACGCCACCCTTCCTCCCTCTTCTCCCACACACACCATCCATCCTGGCCATTTCCGCCACCGTCCAGCCACCCAAGGCACCCGGAACGCACCCACACTTCCTTCCAACCTTCGACCACCCTTGATCCACCTGAAAACGCCCCAAATCGCCTGAACTCCACTCGCCATTTTCCCTAACTCGCACCCTGCTGTTTCCTACCACCCGCCCAAACCGACACCGTATTTGAACTCCTCGCCTAAAAACCTAAGAATCCACCCTTGGATCGACGTTTCCAAGGTCACGGCTTGAACGGAGGGTGGAGTCACGAGTCGAGACTGTCGGCCGATTCCACAATTCGATGGTCCCTTCAAGAAAACAATTACATTTTTGGGGTCCTCGAGCCTGGGCTTCGCAGGTGTCCTCAGAACTGCTTCCGCGAACCCTCAAATTTTTCGGCCACCGTCACGGCACGACCTCTGAAGCGTGCCCGGATTAACGTCCGGCCCCCGGCTCCGTGGTTCCGACGGCAATCGGTCAAATCGAGACTCCAGAAAGACTCGTGAGCCTAAACGTAGAAACCCCAATCAGAGTAATCGCTCGATATTCGCATTGTAGTTACTCCGAGAAATCTAATTTCTCGAATAGCTGCAAAATCGTAATTTTGATTACAAAATTGTAATAACGGTTGCAACCGTATCAATTTCATATCTCAGATGACGAAACGGATCATACCGTTGGAACGCTCGAAATCTAGCTAGCACGTAAAATTTCGCACTTTCGAGATACGGAGTTGGCACGCTTTTCGAGGCACGCGTCTCGTGCCAGAATCGTTTGCGATGCGACGAAAGCCACATATAACATGTACTTATGTACCATAAGTGGTATGAGTGAGAGAAATGATGAAAATGGACGGCCGAGATAGTGCCGAATTTCAAATTTGAGAAAGAGGGACATAATGGGTATTATGGAATTTGATTTGGCTTTACTAAAGACAAAATAAAGAAACATGGCTCATCTTCTTCTTCCCTCAAATTGAGACAAAACGCGGAGGCCATTTTGAGCGCGATGCAAGAATCTGATTTCGAGAGCCTTTTGCAGAGAGCTTCTCTCTAAGATCTCGCATCCGACTACAAGGCCGACCCGAGCAAGAAGGGGAAACGCTCTACGCGAGCAGCTACTGCGGACCCCGACCGGCAGTTTGACAACTCCACTATGATTTTCTCTACTGGGCGTTTTATTCTATTTTTAAGGGTTTTTCGATGTTTTGCTGGTTTGAGTTGCTTGATCTGGCCCCAAAACACGGACCGAATTGTTAGAAATTCTTGGTGATTTTTCTCACCTCCGTGACTCCGCCAGAAATTAGGTTGTTCAAAATTTTAATTCCACTTCGCTTTAAATCATGTAATTGTATGGAAAAAGGTCGAATGGGTCGAGGATCGTCCTAAAACATGGGACCGACCGAATTTTTCGAGATTCTTGGTTGTCCGTGATACCTTAAACTCGTTGCGGGCTGTTGTGTTAGAATTGTGTATTAAATTTGCGTCGTATGCATGACCGACAGGAAATCGGTTTCAAAAATTGAACCGATGATGAGGGGCTGTCTGCGGACGTACTTAATTTCCCCCGCTTGGGATCGACCGGTGTTTTGTGATAATTTATCAATAAATTATGCTGGGGTGATTAGAGACCGAATTGAATGGAAACGGCTCCATCAAGAGGAACCGACAAGTGTGGGCCGCCTGCGGACAGCCTCCACTTGCCTGCTTTCTGGGGACTGTAAAATAGTCCCAGTTTGTGTGAAATGGATAGGAATTGTCCATGTTGTGTGCTTGAAATGAAGGAAAAGAATGGCTTTGATATGTGTGGAACTAGATAGTTAAGACATTATTTTAATGTGTTAGTTCAATGACACAATTACATGGAATTAAATTGTGTTATGTCATTGGAAATGATTATGAGTTGCTCAAGTGAGCTACATCGGGTGATGAGTGATGTTAAATTACATGAGTGTAATTGTAGTTGATTGAAAATATGCATATTGTCATATTGTGTAAATGGTTTGAAAATGGCATAATGCATTTTATCCACCGAGTAACCTAGAGTTAGGTGTGAGGCATGACAAGGTATTTTATAAAACCCGATATGGTTGCGAAAGAATTTCAAAGGATGATATTCCTGAGAATCACTGAGATGGGCCAACAGATCACTTCGTGATGAGGACTATGACCTGCTTCGGAAAGCTCACCAACCAATTCACTTCTATAGAACTCATTTTACCGAATATTTTTAGTATATTTTCAAGAACAAAAGTTTTGTTTGAAAATGATTATTTTCACACATGGCTTAGCAAGTGTGAGTGAGCTCAAGTGGAGACTCAGACATGGGGTAATCATGTAGACATTCGGGCAGGATCATGTATTTACTAGCCACAGAGCCATTTCTGGAAGACAGACCGCACTTAGTGGTGAGTAGCCCACTTAGGCGATTCTCCCATCGAGCTTTAGCTCACCCCACGTGGACCCCCTTTGCTTCAAGTAATGTGAGCGCCGAGAAGACAATTCATTTTGAAGATGCCAGCCATGATTTTGATGCTTTTGGACATAACATGTATTACACCGGTAGATGTTAATATATGCTCAGATAAAGTAATCAACTATGTAATTATCAAAGATAATTGAAGAATAGTTATGATAATTCGATTTATGAGCCCAAGAGGCAATTTTACTCATGTTGGGATATATATTGCATATACTGGATTGTCTGGGGACAAAGTTATGCAAGTTATGTATTTCGCAGAGCTCCCGTACAAAGCGAGACTCGCCCGATTTCTAAAGTTTCACTGGTTTCGTGAACTGACCCTCCACTCGTATTTCGCGGTCGACGGTAGTCAACTAATTCCCCCGGTTTTCGGGGGCGCTACACGTATTTTAATTGTTCGTAAATGTTATTTAATATTGAAAATGCCTTATTTATCGCTTAATTGCTTATGTTCCTGCTTTGGAAAGATGTAATTTAAAATATATACTGCCTGATGTTGTGTTTAATTTATCCTCGTGTAATTCGAATCTACAATTTTTATTAAACGTATTTTTACTTATATCCGAGTTATTAATGTATAAATATAATTGAATTATCCGGCTATAAATTGTAACACCAGGTTTATCGTGATTTGTCTTCGCTCTTTGTGTTAGATCGGGTCGAACCGTGGATTTATCTCGTAGTCAGGGCGCCGACATCGGGATTAATCGTGGATATTGTAAGTGTATTTTATCGTGTTCTCACCTGCTTTACAAGGAAAGTCCGCTTTTAGGAGGTTCTCAAATTTTCGTGAGAACATAGTTAGATTTTGAGCCTGGGCTATCTCGTGGAGTTGCCCGTCTAGCTCCAGAGTATATTTAAATCTTAATCTTATTATTAATTATGTCTTTTCCATTCTAGATTTGGTCCGACAAATTCACAAAATTTCGAGGCGCAGGAGCGATTCTGAGATCTGATATATTCTGTGAGTTGATATCATATAGCTTATAACACATCGTTTGCATGCATAGTGTAGTATTCATGGCATTAAATTGTATTCGGTCATCCCGATACACGTTACTACACATTATATCTGCATATGAGATCGTCATGGATGATGCATGAGTGTAATACATTGTATCGCAATGTTTGTAATGGGAACTATAGCAAGACATACCACCTGATGGGTTACATCACATCACAAGACCCCGTATTAACTGATATATTACGACAATGATTATGATATGAGTTCCCCCCCTGCCGAGGCCAAGCTTCTGGATTTAGAGGTAAAGGACTCGGCCGAGCATTTCCTGGGCGCCGCTTATAGGCTATCGATTAAGTGTTGACTGAGTTAAGGACTCCCGGGCCGAGCACTTCTGGGCGCCAAATTCTTACTGGACGGAGAGAGCCGTGTATTTATAAAGATCGAGCATAGTGGTCCGCGAGTTCTGACGATGCGATGCTCAGGTTAAGTATGAACTATGCCGGGTGCGTATACATGATTATGTGAATTTCTTTTATTAATATGACTCACATTGTTTATATTATGAATTACTACAAGCATGTATAACATTTTGGCTGTAGATGTGGTATGATTATACGATATTAATCTCACTCTCTAGACTGACAAATTCTCAATTTATTTTCTCAGTACCGTCACCCTCCTTCTCCAGATCTGATAACCCACTAATTCCTCTCTCCTTCACTGGGCTACATGTACTATTATGATATTATTAATCCTTGTCTATTTAATCTGTGTGTCATCGCAGCATTTCTAATATTAGTATATTTTGTAATTCGTATAATTTCCGTGATTTGTGTATGAAGATGGTGTATGTGGGGAATTCTAGATTTATCTTCCCTATCGATGCTCGTATCCGAGCATATTATATATGTATGTTTGATATATTGTCGTGATCGCATGATAGCCTGCATGAGAGTTTCAGCTTAGGCTTGCTACTGCTCGTGGCCTTATGCCTCCCCCATTCCTAAAGGCCTGGCCCCGATCCCCAGATTGGTCGTGACAACATAATCACACCCAAACAAATTTCTAACATCGCTGAGCAAATTACGCCGCCTCCATTTTTCTTTAAAATTCCACAATTGTCTCATGTTTTTGGGACTGATCATACGCCCGCTCCCGCCTTTTCATATCAATACATGCCATTTTAAATCATAAATTTTAGAATTAAACACCCAACAGTCTGCAATGTACCAACGCTTCAACATCGGGTTTCAATAAATTAACCACCCGTCCTGCCTTCGGACTGATCAAACGGCCCTCACGGCCTCAAAACCAACCGAAACATGGAAAACCCTTAAAATGAGAATAAACGCAAGAGTGAGTAAAATCCTACCAAGGAGTTTGAAGAAATCCCAAACCGGTCCACGCGTTGTCCTCGCCGCAGAATGTGCCTTTCCCTTCTTGTCTGCCGACCGACCAGCGTCGGATTCGGCCAGATTTTTGCAGGTGCTTTCTCAAAGCATTTCTCTCAAAAATGCTCTACTCAAAAATGGTTGCTGCAGGAAAATCTGGTTCATTCACGTTTTTGGTTTTGGCCTAATGTAGGAGATGAAGGTATTTGCTCTTTTGTCTTTTAGTCACTTAAATCAATTTCCATAAATACCCATTATGTCCTTTTTCGATTTGTTATTCGACGCTATCTCGTAGTCTATTTTCATCATTCTCTCTTCGTCTGCTTTCGTGATGCATTGAGTACGTGTTATATGTGGCTTTGTCGCAGCCGAAACCTATTTATGGCACGAGAAGCGATGCCTCGGCGTGTCGATTAAGGCTGTCTCGGAAAATTATGAAATTTTGCGTGCTAACTAGATTTCGAGCGATTCCAGCAGTACAATCTGTTTCATCATCCGAGATCTAGAGAAATTAATTACCAGTTTTTAGTAATTACGGTATAATCAAAGTGCGATTTTACCCTTTATTCGAGAAATTAAAATTTCTCGAGTCTTGGAGTTTCAAACATTTGAAAAAAAGCTCGGGTAAGTTGAGGTTTGAGTTATTTTAATCGAGTCAAACTCGAGGTTTGGCTCTGTATTGACTTGACTCAGTACACACCTAGCGGGCTACATGGGAGACTCTAGCTAGGAGGTCTAAGAAACTCGAGCTTGGGACATCCCAGAGTTCAAGTTCTTACAAGAATAGTACTACAACGTTGTATTTTAAAGTAAATAGATGTAAAATAATAATAATAATAATAATTATGGAATATATGATTTATTATGATTTTAACCTCAATGTTGTTTATTTTTAGTGAATTTGTATATAAATTAATCTTCGTTTAAAAAAAAAAAGGGAAATATAATGAAGTTATACTAATGACATGCTGTTATACTTATTTCAAGTTTTGTACTATTTTATTAATTCATCTTTATTAAAAATTTATCCACTCTATATTTAATTTTATTTAAATATATATTTTAAAATTAATAGGAAATATTTAATATTGATTAATAGAGAAAGAATTTAAGGCAATTGATGAAAAAAAAGATATAAAACTTTCAATGGAAGAAAAACAAATATATTTTTCTTTTCTCGAATTTTATGACAAAAAAGCAATTGGAGATGTTAATTTTTTGTAATTTATTTTCCACCTATTTCGTTTCATTAAAAAATAGAATTAAAATGAAGAAATTCTAAAACATTTAAAACAGAAAAATATGAATTTATTTATGTATATATAAAATTTTAAATATACTAATGTGATTGTAAGGGAAAGAAACTATTATAATATAACTCTTTGCAGGAACTCTTTAGGAAATAATTAATTAATGTACTATTAATTTGTAGCGAAGATGGAAATATCATTTTCTATCTTTGATTTTATATTTTAGAAGATCTTGGATTATTAATTTCCTAAAATAGTTATATTCCTTTGCTTAATTCTTTCTAGGCAAATCAATTCTCTTAGTTATATATATTTTAATAGAACACGGAATGTGTAAATAAAATCTAATTGATTTATTTAAAATCGTTTATTAATAATCCCACATGGAAAATTGACTAAAACAATTTATACATATTTAAGACTCCTAATATTTGTATTGTTGCCAGGCTTCCTTAGCGAAAGCTTGTAACGAAGTGGGAGCATCAGTGGGGCATTAAGATTGTTCTTGTAGATACCATATATCCAATATCCTTGCCCTCTGCCTCTATATTGTAGAGATACATAAGTCAGGAATTTGGCCATAAATAGGGTTGGATATGTGTACTTAATGAACAACAAACCTTTTGTAGGTTTTGTTTTTAATAAAAATAAAAATACTTGAATTTTTTTGGGGGGTTATTTAAGTATCCGCGATGCGATTGCGAGGATTATTAGTGAGCTTAATTGGGTCTTACTAATTTTATTATTTAGTAATCGAGAGTATCACAAGTTTAAATTATTAGGAGTTGAGTTAATTATAAGTGTTTACCAAATTTTAGAATGATTAGAGCTTTATTTAGTTGAGTTTGAGTGGTTGACTATTTTGAAGGTTGAGTTTCAAACATTTGAAAAGCTTCGAATCAGGATCGAGTTTTAGTTAATTTTAATCGGAGTCAAGCTCGAGTTTGGGCTCTGTATTGAACGACTCAGTTACACACCTGCTTGAGGCCCTGGGAGACTCGAGCTGGGAGGTCTGAAACTCGAGCTTGGGACATATCAAGTTAGAGTTGTTACAAGAATATAGGAAATCTTCTGACGTTATATTATGAGTAAATAGATGTAAAATAATAATAATAATAATAATTATGGAATATATGATTTATTATGATTTAACCTCGATGTTGTTTCTTTTAGTGAATTTGTATATAAATTGTCTTCGTTTTTAAAAAAAGGAAATATAATGAAGTTATATACTAATGACATGCGGTTGCTATACTTATTTCAAGTTTTGTACTGTACATTAATTCATCTTTAAGTCAAAAATTTATCCCACTCTATATTTAATTTTATTTAAAAATATATTTTAAATTAATGAAATATTTAATATTGATTAATGAAAAGAATTTAAGGCAATTGATGAAAAAAAAGAATATAGCTTTCAATGGAAGAAAAACAAATATATTTTTCTTTCTCAATTTTATGACAAAAAAGCAATTGGAGATGTTAATTTTTTGGTAATTTATTTTCTATATTTCTCGTTTCATTAAAAAATAAATTAAAATGAAGAAATTCTAAAGACATTTAAAACAGAAAAATATGAATTTGTTATGTATATATAAATTTTTGTCTGTAATGTGATTGAGGAAAGCTAATATAATATAACTCTTTAGGAACTCTTTAGGAAATAATTAATTATGTACTATTAATTTATGTGAAAGATGGAAATATCATTTTCTATCTTTAATTTTATATTTTAGAAGATCTTGGATTATTAATTTTATAAATGATTTATATTCCTTTGAATTCTTTAGGCAAATCAATTCTATTGGTTATCTTATATTTTAACGAGAACACGGAATGTGTGAAATAAAATCCTAATTGATTTATTTAAAAATCGTTTATTGTAATCCATGGAAAATTAAACTATTGTTTATATGTATTAAGACTCCTAACAGCAAACTTTGTGGCTTTTTGTTTTAATAAAATAAATACTTGAATTTTTCGGATTATTTAGTATCAAATATGATTCGGTGTCGCGAGCTTAATTATAATACAGTAAATTTGGCATAATTTAATTTTGATGTGAGTTTTTTAAATTTGGTTATTTATCAAATTTGTTAATTATGTATGCTTAATTTTCCTAAGTAATTATTTTGGGTCATAATAATTGTGGCCATTTAAATTATTTATATACTTAGTTTAATATTTATTTTGATTCATTAAAATATTAAATTAAGATTATTATTTATTTAAATGCTAATTTCCTTAATCAGTTTAATTGCACAATTATGCATAATTAAGTTGATTGAGGCTTAATTGAAAGTGATTAGATTAAGGGGGTATTAAAAAGTTTGCATTTGTGGCAAGCCCCTTAACTTGGTCCCTTCTCTCTCTCTCTCCTCTCCACGCGCCACCACCCACACTGTGTGGGTTCGAATACCTCAGGGCCACCGCGTCAGGGCCATACGAGACACGGAGCGTCACCCACACGCCCCTTCAACTGATACCGCCAGTTCTCGAGCATATAAATGGGAAAGCCTGCTTTGTGGCTAAAGCGAGGGTCGGGTGACTGTCGACACTTCGAATTCCGATGGATGTCGGGTTGCAAACGCCTTTAGAAAATCGATGAGTCTCCTTTGTCTGGGGAGCTCTGCCCAACTTGATACTGGATATACTGTCCCCAAACGGAGTCAATATATCTAATATATATATCCATCGGCCTTGGGCTGCACAAAAGCGATACTCAATGTACATGACTATGAAACCAACTCTTTAATAGTTACAAGAGTTAATGTTTTACTCTTAAACAATACATATATTAAACTTAAAGAGTTCTATCATGTCTGTCATCAAAGCCACACGGCTTTCTTCAAGACTTCGACCCCTCTTGGACGGTAGTCCTCGCACGCTCACATTGCACCATGCCAAAAATAAAGGGTTGATGAGGTGACTCTTCGATGGGAGAATCGTACTCAGTGATTTCTTCATGCTTCTAAGTGCGGTGCAATGTCCCAAAGTAAACACATTCAAGCAAATGCATGATCACTTGAATGTCTGCATGACCAGCTCGGATCAGGGTCCTCGAGCTCTCACCCTTTCGCTAAGCCTGCATTATTGAACATTGGTTTTGTTCGTGGGCGACCCTCAGATGAATATATATCAGGTGGGAGGCCGCTCAGAAGATTGATATATCATTCATTGTGGATACCCTCTAGATGAATGCTCCAGTGGGCCAGCTCAGTGGTTGATATATTGTGCAATTCTTGGACTACCCTCAGATGAATATATATCATTTGAAACAGCTCCAGAGCGGTTGATATGTTATTCTTGGACTACCCTCTAGATATTAACATTTTAGACTACCCTCGAACCTTGTTTCTCTGGACCCATCTGCACTAACTCCTATATATAGGATTGTTCCGATTATATGGAATACATGTATGCCGGTTCAGATTGATTAATCACTGCAAATATATAACCAAAATATATTCACATAGTAAAATCACAATCATGTTATGCAATTATACATTTCATCACATCAAAATTAGCTCATGGGCTAATGATCAAACCACAGCGATTTAATTTCATTATTCGACGACATATTTTCCACAAAATATATTTTGAGAACAACATTAGAATAGTAGAGCCCTCGTTCTTATTCTGGGAAAATCACAAACTTGAGTTCCTTAGTGAATACGTCCCATGACCATTCCCATTGTGTACCAAACACCAATTAATACATAAATCAACACATAATCAACCCCAGACAGCCCCTCACGTGGGATTCTCATCATAGAAACGACCTCCAGAAGTTTCTTAAAATTTCCAATAATTGGTCCCATGTTTAGGACCGATCCAACATTTCACGGCCTCATTCAGCAGAGCATTAGTAAAACATTTAAAATGGGAGTAAAACCTAAGTAGGAGAAAATCCTACCTCAAGAGTTTGAAGAGAAACTCGATCCGGAATCCTGCATGCTTTGTCCGCGTAGAACATTTCTCCTTCTTGCCCCGAAGTCCGCCAACGGTCGGATCGTGTGCAAACCTAGAGAGAAGTACTCTCTTTCTCTAAGAAACTCTTAAGCTGAAAGGTCACTGCATCTCTTAACTGGTTCTCGTTTTTTGCCTTGGTTCGTTGAAAGATTAGTCATTATTGCTAATTTTAGCTTTTAGTGACAGTCAATTCTATAATGCCCGCTTATGTCCCTCTTTTGCAGTTTGATGTTGGCACTACCTCGATCGTCCCATTTTCATTATTTCTCTACTCCATACCACTTATGGTACATGAGTACATGCTATATGTGCCTTTGTCGCATTGAAAATCGGTTCTGTTTGAAACGACGTCTTATGACGATGTCGACTCATTTGTCTCGAGAAAATTATGATTTACGTGCTTCCTTCAGATTTGTGAGGGCGATTCACTTCGAGTGCAATCCGTTTCATCATCAGATCTAGAAATTAATTCGGATTTTGGCGAAATTACAATTTGGTAATCAAAATTACGATTTTGCCCTTATTCCAGAAATTGGAATTTCTTGGGTCTTACATCGCCATTTTCTCTCTCTACTTTGCCACTCCGTTCTCGGCGTTTCTGGCCACCTCGGCCCAAATCAAGGCGGAAATGGAATCACGACCCTTAAAACCTAAGATGCGACCTTGAATCACCATTTTCCGTCGTTTTGCCGTTGAGCGGAGATAGATGGAGCTTCTTCTTAGGGTGCGTGTTTGGGCGATTCAACCACCCGGTGGTCATTGAGCCGGTGTACTTTTGGACTCCTTGGACCTTGGAAGCCGTAGGTACCACGAAATCAATTCGGAAGCCACCTTCAAATTTTAAGGCCTCAGTCGGTGGCGGCGGACCTCGGAAGCGTGCGGGGCGAGCGTCCGTCCCGTTCCGTGGTTAAGCGGTGCAATCAGTTTCAGCATTCGAGCTTCGGTAAAGAATCTATACTCTAAAACGCGTGTGAACCCTAATTGTGTATTTATACGATAATCGATTTTAATTGTTCGTTAATAATGTCTTATCATAAAAGCTCACTTTTATTTATCGTTTAATTACGTATATGCGTATTTTGGTATAATTTAAATGGTATATTCCGGCTACCGATCTGCATGTTAATCATATTCGGTGGCGATTAGGCGTATTAAATTTCATTCAGCGTATTTTATTATTTGTATTTATTTAATATCTAAGCTGTGGTGTATAATTGGTTATCGTGATTCGATTTGTATTGCTGATTGGATTGGGTCGGCCCGGTAGTTTATGTCGTAGTTTGTGGCCCATTTCGACATTAGATAAGTGTGGATATTTAAAGTGTATTTTATCGGGTTCTGGACTAGTTATACGAGGATAAAGTCGATTTTAGGGAGGTTACTATAGAGATTTTAGGTAGAACATAAGTCTGATTTTATGTCGGTTTAGTACGTGAGGTTGTGCAAATTGAGTCTAGAGTATGTTTAAATCTTAATCTTATTATCGATTCACGTCTTTTTCATTTTAGATTGTCTCAAACCCATTTCGGCCGGAACGGCTGAGGAATGCGGGCGGTCACGAGATCAGGCATATTAAATGAGTTGATATCATATAGCTTATAACACATCGTCTGCATGCATAGCACAGTATTCATGGCATTAAGGCGTATTCCGTCATCTCATGCACAATATCATTATTACTAATATTGTGTGTATACGCGTATTATGAGATTTGTCGTGATGATGGATGTGAGTGTGTACTGCTGGATGTGATATTGTTGTGCATTGTACTTGTAATGTTTGTAATGGGAGCGATAGCGAGGACATACCGATGGGTTCGGACGGCGTGGTATTGAATAGATTATATTACAGATTAATGATTATGGATATGAGTTCCTGGTTGGCGTTTCTCTCGAAGGGATATCGGAGAGTAGGACCACAGGTGAGCATTTCTCTTGGGCGCCGGCTGGGTTATTCGGATTAAGCGTGGCTAGAGTTAAGGACCACAGTCGAGCATTCTCTCAGGCGCCAATCTCATTGGATTGAGAGGCGTAAGGCTTATGGCATTGGGTATGAGGTCCTGCTAGTGTTCTCGATTGATGTGATGTTTGTGTTATGACATGAACTATCTTGGTCACATTATACATGATTATAGAATTTCTTTATTAATATGATTTTTAATTACCATGTTTATATTATGAATTACTATATAAGTATATATAACCCACTTTAGTTGTAGATGGTATGAATTATATGATATTAACTCTCTCGAAAGTGTGAGTCTCAGATTTATTTTAGTCTTTGTCGGTCCTCCTTCTCGAATCCTTGTGCTTGTGAATTCTCTTCCTTCATAGGCGGTTACATATACCTATTATGATATTATTAATCTTTGTCTATTTAATCTAGGTGTCACGGTACTTCGGAATATTAGTATGTATTTTGTAATTGGATAGTCATTTTATTTTGTGTATGATGATGATGGTGTATGTGGTTGAGATTTTATCTCCTATTGATGTTTAGTGTCGGAACATGTATATATGTATGTTGATATATTGTTAGGTGATCGCATGATGAAATCAGTATAGTATTTCGGAGTTAGGTTTGCTACGGGTTTGGTGGCCTTACGCTCCCATTCTAAGCGCAGGTCTCGATCCCAGTTAGATTACGTGACATTAATTAAGTCTTACTAATATATTATTTAGTAATCGAGTATCACAAGTTTAAATTATTAGTCGAGTTAGAATATATAAGTATTTATTAATTTTAAAGTAGTTAGAGCTTTATTTAGTTGAGTTTGAGTGGATTTAGACTATTTTTGGTCGAGTTTCAAACATTGGAAAAATGGAATCAAGTTGAGGTTTGATTATTTTAATCGAGTCAAGCTCGAGGAGTTTGGCTATTTGTATTGACTTAACTCAGTTGCACACCTGCGGGGCCTGGGACTGGGGCCTGGGAGTGTGTGCGTGGATTTGGCGCAATTTAATTTTAATTATTGAGTTTTAAATTTGGTTATTTATCAAATTTATTTAATTATGTATCTTAATTTTCTAAATACAATTATTTTGGGTCATAATAATTATTCTGGCCATTTAAATTATTTATATACTTGGTTTAATATTTATTTTGATTCATTAAAATATTAAATTAAAGTTATTATTTATTTAAATACTAATTTTTCCTTAATCAAAGTTTAATTGCACAATTATGCCTTAATTAAGTTGATTGAGGGCTTAATTGAAAGTGATTAAGATTAAGGGGGTATTAAAAAGAAGTTTGCATTTGTGGCAAACTACCAACCAGACCCTTCTCTCTCTCTCTCCTCTCCACGCGCGCCACCACCCCTGCCAGCGCCGTTCGACCACCTCCGGCCACCGTCCAGGCCATGCAAGGCACGGAAAACGTCACCCACACTTCCTTCAACCTTCGACCACCCTTGGATTCATCGGAAAACGCCTCAAATCGCCGGAAAACACCTCGCCATTTTCTCTCTCTAACTGCCACTCCCGGGTTTCTCGAACTTCTGGCCTACCTCTATTGAAATCAAGGCCCGATGGAATGTAACCCTTAAAACCTAAAGATCGACCTTGAATCGCCATTTTCACCGTCGTTTTTCTGGTGAACGGAGATGAATTAGACTTCCTGGCCAGTGCATTGTTTGGGCCGGTCGGCCACTCGGTCAGTCCCTTAGAAGCCATTTGTGCACACAGGACTCCTTGGACCTTGGGCTTGGTGGTACCTGAAATCAATTTAGGCCACCTTGAATTTTTTCGGTAGTCGGCGGTGGCGGACCTCGGAGAACGTGCCCGGGACAGAGCGTGCGTAAGACCCGAGAAATTCAAATTTACGGAATGAGCAAAATCGCTAATTTGATTACAAAATTATAATTCACGGTTAAAGTCAGTAATTAATTCTTTAGATCTCGGATAAGCCCGAAAGCCGGATTGCGGGTTGGAATCGTCTCGCGAGAAATCCTAGCTAACGTAAATTTCGCAATTTCTTTGGGAACTTAATTAGGAGTAAGCCGCGTTTTAGGCATTGCGTTTAGGGTGCATCTGTCGATTTTCGATGCGACGAAAACCTGAATAACGTAATAACTCATGTACCGTAAGTGGTATGAGTAGAAATGATGGAAATGGAGCAGTAGAGATAATTTTCCAAAATATCAAAACTGGAGAAAGAAGGAATTAATTGTGTTTTTAATTGGAATTAAATGATAATAAAGCAAAGTGGAGCGGTCTTCTTCTCCAAATATTAAAAGTGAGCAAAAATGGGCAGAATAGGGGCTTGAGGAGAGGGAATGAGTTGAGAGAAATTTAGAAGAGAGAGAGTGCTTCTCTCTGAAATCGCACAATCAGTGAAGTCGCGGTGTCGGAACAAGAGAATGTTCCTCTGGCGGGACTGAAGCTACGGCGTGGACTCAGGGATCGGGAGTTTCTTCAAACTCTTTGAGGTAGGATTTTCTCCCTAATTGGGTTTTATTCCCATTTTTAGTACTTTTCGAATGTTTGAGTCGGTTGGGGCCATTAGGGGCCGTTTGATCGGTCCCAAACATTGGGACCGAATTAAGGTAAAATTTTGAAACCAAATGGAACGGCCGTGGCTACTCCATGGCCCGAAAATGGTGTAAAGGGTTTGTTTTGGGTGTAAATCATGCTTCGTTAGTTTAGTGGGAATGGCCGTGAATTTCGGGTTCAGCTAAAGTGAGCCCAGTTGATTTGTGATCTTTCGAGATAGTAGCAGGGGTTTCACTATTTGAAACAAATCAAGGTATATTTTACCGTGGAAATTATGTGTTTGGTTAAGTAATTCGAGATCGAATTGCTTGTGTTTGAACATTAGCCAGAAGGCTAATTTTGATCGTGAAATGATAATTACATAACATGTTTGTGTGATTTAATTTTTATGCGAATATATTCATGTTTATATATTTGCATACTGATTGGAAGCGAATTAGGCGGCATACATGCATTCCATATGCCTTTGAACATCCTAGGAATATAGGAGTTAGTGCATGGGGTGATCTAGAGAAACGAGTTCGGAGGGTAGTCTAAAATGAAATTATCGGGTAGTCAAGTATCAAATAATATATATCAACCGTCGGAGCGGCAAGTTGATATTTATTCATGGAGGAGTAGTCCACAAACAAATAATATATCAATCGTCGGATGACGGTGTGCTGTATTCCTTCGGGAGGGTTGTGCGGCTGTAGCCATAATGAATTCTCGTACGAGGCTTAGGCGCGAGTGTGAGAGAGTCGATGAGGATTTCGGGGATGCGAGTTGGTCATGTAGGTATTCAAGTAGGATCATGCATTTGCTGGATAGGTGTTGCTGGAACATTGCCAGCTTGCTTAGGTGGTGAGTAGCCCACTTGAGGCGAGTTCTCCTGCGAGCTTTAGCTCACCCCGTGGGACCCCCTTTATTTTAAGTGCAGGGGGAGCGTGCGAGGACGGCTAGTCCTAGGGCGAGATTAGAAGAAAGCGGGTTGTGGCTTGGCGGCGATATGCGCATGTATTAGTATTTTTCTGTTTTAATATATGTTGTATAGAGTAAATTATTAACTCTTTTGAAACTATTGGATATAGTTGTTTTGTAGTATGATGAGTATTGTTTATGGGCCCAAGTGGCCGTCTTACTCATATTGTGAATATATTGGACTGTTTGGGACAGGTATTTGCAGGTTATGTATTTTGGTAGAGCTCCCCGTACAAAGGAGACTCTGCCCGATTTTCGTGAAAAATGTGGTCACGAGCATTCCACGAGTATTCCACGGGTTGACGGGTAGTCAACGGACCCCGGTTTTTGGGGCGTCACAGCTTGGTATCAGAGCTTAAGTATACGAATACCTAGGGAGCTCGGGTTGGGTATCCATCACCACTAGGTGTGGTTTGATGTTAAGTTTAGGTATGGCATTACCTAGGAAAATCACGGGTTAACACTAGGACACTACGTGCACATGTGTTGATGTGTTTTGTGTGATTTTGTGAATATTTGATGATTTGTATGTGTGCCATGTCATGTTGTGTGTTGGTGTGCTTGACATGTTTTAGGTGTTGAGATTGTATGTGTGCTTGGTGATTAGCACATGGAAGTGTGGAAAATATTTTAGAAAATATTTTGAGTGGTACAGTGTAAAAAAAAACTGGAAGAAAAGATGAAAAGAATAAATTTAAAAAAAAAAAAAATTTATTTGGCCTATTAGGTGATGAAAATAATTTTCTAAGTGAAGAAAATCTGAGAAAATAAATTTTTATGAGTTGAATGAGATTGAAGAAAATAATTTTCTAAGATTTTACAGTGGTAAAATTGAAGAAAATGGAAAGAAAATATATTTTATAAATTTATTTAGTGGAGAAAATTTTCGATTAAGGAAACTAGAAGAAGAAAATAAATTTTATAAATTTATTTTGGTATGAAATTGAAAATAATTTTCTAGGTTTTGTAGAGGTGTAAAATTTAAGAAAGTAGGGTTAAATAAATTTTTATAAAACTTATTTGAGTAATTAAAGAGAATGAAAAAAAAAAATGATTTTGTGATTTTTAGCTGATTTTTCCCGATTTACGGAAATAAATGAAAAAATATATATATTTATAATGAAAAAGCGAAAAAAAAAATATAAGTCTGAGAAAATTTAAAGTGAGGCTCTTGCACAATTTGTATTGGAAGGAAACCAAGCATATTCTGTCCTGATTGTTGTGGTCTTAGTTGTATTGCGAGGCAATAGTGTAATTTGAGCGGGGCTTGAGGCGTACTTGTGCGATCCTTTGTCTTACGACACCGACAATTGTGGGCGTTAGACGAAGCGAAGTGTTGCGAGCTGCAGCGATAAATTAAAGCCGCCTTAATTAGTAAAGTCGTAGCAGCGAGCGTTAAGGCGGCGAATCTTCTGTGTAGCAGTATTGTATGAAGCGCTGGCGAGGCATGGCGCCAGTGCAGTAGTAGTATGTAGCCAGCCTTAGCGGCTCATATGGCCTTGGCCTTATATACGAAACCCTCAGCGGAAATTTGGCGAAAGCGCGACCAACGCGGCTGAAGCTCTGGCGCGGCTTAGCGTGGTTGACAGCAGAGGCATTGCACTCGGTGCACTGCGGCCTATTTCGATCAGTTTTGACTCGTTTTCTTCTGAGTCACAAAATGAACATTGTTCATTACCAAACTAAATTTTTTTCGAAATTTTTTTTTAAATTTAATTAAAAAATAAAAAAAATCAAATAAATTTGATAAAATTTTGAAAAATAAAATTTTGAAAATAAATTCGTCCCGAAAAGAATATTTACTAAAAATGCCAAATTGATTGCGTATCTGCTTTGGGTTAAGTGTGATTGAGTGTCTCGAGAACATGTTCATGCCACAGAGACCTTGTATTTAACTACCACCATTTGAAGGCGTGATTGCGAGGGCAGTTGCGTAAGAAATTATAGCCGCCGGTGAAATGCATTATGGGAAAAAGATTAAATACTAAGGTTATGGGTTATGTGACCTTAGAGAATTGGATCATGGCTGAACAGGCCTAGAACCTTATTGAAATAAGCAAAGATTGGTGGTTGGAAATTAAACGCCCTTAGAAAATGAGCAGATTGAGTTCATGGGTTGTCAATCCCATTAATGTCCCGACATCTGCATTACTAGTTAGTGAAATGTCAATCAGCCAAATCTTATATTGCCCATTGGACATAAGTGGCTGTTAGAATACGAGGACGTGATCCGGGGCCTTTAGTCGAGCACCACCAGACAATTTGACAAATGCTTGACATTTGATCGGCGGGGCCTTTATAGAAGCGTAGGTGTTCTGAGTTGCTATCATGCAGACTGACATAGCGGGGTAGTCGGAATCTAAGTAAAGGCCCGGAAGTTTGGGACGTAATCCTGGCATTTCACGGGAAGAGATCCGATGGTGATAGACCATTAGTTTACTGCATATGAAGTGACCCAGAGGCCATGGAAATTACCTGCGACACGACCAGGATAGACTAAATTTGCATTCTGGCTAGAGAATGAGGTCTATATGGTGGAAATGGGCAGACCTCTATAGACAGAGGAGCGGTGTCGTGGGGTTCTCCCCTAGGGATTAGGGCGAGAATAGGGATGATATGTCGAGGTTGCGAGTTAGAGATCTCGGGGACTCTACTCACAATGGACCTGAAGATCATGGACATGTCAGAGTTTGAGGTCATCCTGAGGATGGATTGACTGGTAGCTTACAGGGTCATTATCGATTGTGAGCGCAGGAGAGTTACACTTCCTCTGTGGAGACCCGGTACTCGTGTGTTGGGGACAAGCACTGGCCGTTTGCCTCGGAGCCGGTATCTGAGGTCAAAGTGTCGGGGGACGGGTTGGCGGGTTGGCTAGCGAGCCTTACCCTAGAGGACGAGGAGAGACCAAACGTGGACCTACCTCGGGTAGTGTGCGATTATGTGGATGTTTATCCGGATGAGTTACCTGGACTACCTCCACAAAGGGATGTAGACTTCGGTATCGAGTTACACCCTGGTACTTCAACCATCTCTATGACTCATATAGGATGCTTTGTTGATTGAAATTGGGAACTCGAGGAGTCCAGTTACAAGGGCTATTGGACAAGGGGTTTATCAAACCGAGCACTTCACCATAGGGCACTCCGGTTCTATTTGCGAAGAGGCGAACCGCCACATTTGTGCATTATTTATAGATGGTTGAGCGGGTTATGATCGAGTCGGTACCTATTGCAGGAGTGATGATTGTGGATCAGTTGGTGAGTGCGGGTCTACTCCAGATAGACCTTCGCCTTTGGTTACCGCTCGTTGAGGTTAGGAGACGGATATCCTGAGCGGCGTTTAGGACGCGTTATGGGCACTTTGAGTTCTGATGATGCCCTTTGGGTTGAAGAATCCGCTAGCAACATTCATGGATCTCATGCATAGGATGTTTAACCTATTTAGATGATCATATTGTAAGTCTTTGTAGATGACATCTTGATCTACTCGGTCAGTGGGAGCATGAGTATCATAGCAGGGTTGCTGTTACGGGTGACTGAGAGACCATAGCCCGGTGATCTGTTAAGTTGAGTAAAGTGAGGTTTTGGCTTCTGCGAGGTGAGATTGTTGGGACACGTGGTGTGCGCGGGAGTGTGGTCGACCTAGAAGGTTGAGCGGTGATGCGTTGGGAGGGCCAGATGTCAATCTTCAAGATCGTAGTTTCTTGGGATTGGCTAGGTATTGAGGTCGAGAATAGAGATTTGAAGTTGTCCGTTCGGGCGGGATTGTAGGTTCGCCTACGGGATATGGACTCCATGGTTGGGAACTGACCACGACCATAGAGAGAGAAATCGAGGATACTTGGAACACTTTCGGGATCACGGTGTTGCAGCAACGGAGGAGGATCAGACCTCATGGGGTGGGGAGGGGCAGGCTGCGCTCAGCTGTCCTGGTTTTGAGACCAGGCGGGACAGCGTGGTGGCCGAGTTGCCAGTCGGGATCCGAGACTTTGGGACAATGGTCCCAGTTGTTTGTCAGGACGGAGTATCTACGATTCAGTGCCTCTGCCACCTAGTCTGGTCGGAGGCCCAGTGTAAAACTGACCTTATTGAATGTTATAATAGTAGTTATTGAACTGATTTGAGAATGCAATGATAAAAGCGAGTGGATTAAATTTAGAAGCAGCTGGACATCATTTGGGCATGAAGTAGAAAATTTTAGAAAATTGTAGCCGTTACCTAATGGCAAAATGGTTTTTCTTATTTATCAGGATGGAGGGGTTGCAAAGGTTTTTAAAAAATTTCGGGTCTTATGACTTTGAAGCGATATTTGAAGATAATGGGAGATTTAAGTGAATAGTGATTTCGGTTGTGAAAGGTGGAGTCGTCTTGAAATTTTTCGGAAGTGGGCCGGAGAAATACGAAAATGTCGGAATCAATCATAGAGTCTAACGGCGACGGAGTGAAACGGGGGTCCGTTTGGATAGTTTACAGGCGTCCAGAGCGTGGTCGGAATAATATGCGGCTATTGTCAGGATTTGGAGTTACATGGATTTTAAATCAGGATTTACGATTGATTTGAGCACACAGATTCTTGTGAAGGATTTAATTTGAATAATTCATGGTTATTGAAGTTTAGACCGTAGAATATTTTTGACATTAATCGGTATAAAGCGTTATAAGGTGAAGCGAGATAAAATTTGCTATAAGGAGATATTTATTGAGCGATTAAACCCTTTCTTAATGGCTAAGAAGTTATGATTTAAATCATGGAGTAAATGACTTGGTCTCTTGAGAATGGATAATGAGAAGCTTGGATAAAAGTGTAAATACACTTTAAACTATAATGGAATTATTTAATTTAAAGGGTACTTTTGGAAGAATATTTTAAAGTCTAAAATTAGGGATTTAAAGTGCCAAGAGGAGATCCGCGTCATGAGAAGGAAAGGAGAAAGATAGAAAAGAAAGGGAAGAAAGGAGAAGGAGGGAAAGGGTGGGGCAGAAAGTGGTAGAGGTGAATTTTTATTCTCTTTCAAGCTTCGAAGTGAGCTCAAGTGAATCGGAAGAAGACAAGGGGAAACCCAGAAACAAATCAAGTTTTCATGAAATTTAGGAAAGTTGGATTTTTATGTTTTTCATACCTAATGATTTGATTTTCTTGTATACATGGATGTTAAATTAGTGGCATTTAGGGTTGAATGATGATGATTTTGAGATAAATTAGAAAATATGGATTAGATTAGGGTTTTGACAAATCAAGTGAATGAATGGTTAGGGTTTGATGTAGACTTTTTGTGTGATATGTTGGAAATGGGTATAATGCATCAGATTTAAGTGTTTAAGTGAAAGAAAAAAATGGAAGAAGAAACACAATTTGTAGTAGAGATTCACACGGTAGTGATCTGGTACAGGAAATGCTCTGTTTTTCTGTTTTGACCAGTTTTCATATTTTGGCCATAACTTGCTCATTTCAGATCGGAATTGAGTGATTCAAAATTCTGGGTAAAATAGACTTCTGGCAAAAAAATTTATCTGAAGTGAGTTCATGCAAATTGAAACTTAAGTGCCAGAAAATGGTTCAAAGTGGAGCTATGTGCAGATTCTGTTCTGCCAAACCTGAGTTATTTGTGCAAAGATTGTGTTATATGGTTGAGAGGCTTTGAGGGCGGAATTTTAAATTGAAAATTTAAAAAGATATATTGATATATCAAGAACTGATCTGGAAGTTTGTAAAATTTTGAAGAGAACCGTTTGAATAATTTTTTTGAGTCATAAAGTATAAGGGTGGTTGGAAAAAGGTTTATTAAATGAATGAGTTTTTTAGTGCTTAAGGTAATTTGTTCATTGACTTAAATGAATAGTGGTGGTGGTTAAAATGGAAGTTATGATTAATGTATGATTGTGGTTTCTTGGAAAAGGTGAAAAAGGACTATCAGACGGGAAAGGGGAATTCGACGGGAAGCAAGCGGGATTGAGCGGGTGGTTGTGAGTAAAAGCCGATATTTTGAGAATTTGGTTTTTAAAAGTGAATGTTTTAATGTTAATGAGATTTGTATAAATTTGTATGTAAATGTTGAGCATGGCGAAATGTTTTTATATTTGCATTGTTTTTATCTTGCATCAATGCATATATTTATATATGTGTATTAATGTGTATGTATATCAATGAATTATTATGAGTTTAAAAATATTTAAAGAGTATGCATATGTGTTTTAATATTAAGTAAAGGATTTAAATGTATTTATAAATGTATTTTGAAGAAACTCATTTCTTGATGGTTACCTAAACCCCCTATGTTGTTATGACTGATATCGGCCGAAATCTTTGCGTGTAAGGATTAGAGGGCCAGTTATAGGTTACTAAGCGAGGAGAAATAGGTGTCTACAGAGTAATATCTATATACGCGTGATAAAAGTATAGTTTGGAACCCTATGCAAAGCGTGAGTTTCTCCTTGGCGTAGTGGTTTGTCACACCCACCCTACTATCGGCGGGTGTGCGGCCCTCCTGAGAAATCCCCAGCCGTTACCTCCCAACGACTAGAAATCACTGTGAGTGACAATATTTGCTTGCTAAAACCTCTATAAATTTGCACACCTAAACTTGTGGTTTTATAAAATTTCGATACTTATTTGCCATATGGGACATATCCCAAAACACATACAATTTCTGATTCAAATATGGCAATAACTAACGCATTCTTTCAAAAGAGCCTCGAAGCTCCACACATTTTGCAAACTATATTATATTACATACATATGCTCCATTATAAATTCAAAATGTTTGCCCAGATTGACCATTGACCCGATACAAAGTCGAGGAGAATCCTACTATGCTCCAGCGTACGGCGTACTGTGCACAGAAGTAGTTTTAAAGAGAAAATAATGAGCTAACTGAGCTCAGAGTGTATGATTTTAGAAAATGTTTTGCTTTTCGGAAAACATCTAAAAGCGTAAAACTTTTAAAGTTTACATGAATTTTCGAGAAATATTTCTTTCTTTACTTTATTTTACTTTAAAAGTTTACGGAAACTTTTATTGCTTGCTTACTTGAAAGTTTGTAAACCTTTCAAAAATCTCTTGCTTGCTTGCTTTATCTTACTTTAAAAGTTTCTAAAACTTTTTCTCAACTCTTAGCACTTTAAAAGTTGCTCAAAACTTTTCATAAACCTTTGGCAAAGAAGTTTCTCAAAACTTTTCATAAACACGGGAGCTGGGCTCGACCGCATGCTTTGAAATAAACGGGGCACAGGCTCAGCCAGGTTGCTTTAAAACTCTCACGGAAGCACAGGCGGCCAAGGAACCAATAGTTGATTTTTTAAAAAAGCGCATATATTATGCTTATAAAGCATCAACCCTTTGGGCTGTGCTCGCGTACCACTAGTGAACCGCGGAAGCACAGGCGGCGATCTTGGAACAGAAGGACTGAGTCCGCATCACGCACCCCAGTGAATATGGTCAAATTGACCTGGAGTCGCCATCACCGTAGGTAGTTAGAGCTCATAACCTTATATACTCACATGCGTTACCACGGTCTCCTTTAAATGCATGATGTATGTCCTAAGTTTGCCCGACCCGGTGAAACTAAAATGCATGTATGAGATCCTAACACCACTTAGTGCACGTCACTGGAATACCTCCCGACGGTTTGGCTTGCTTAAAACTAGGGAAGGCCTTGTTTTAAAATTTTTCTTTTGCTTGCTTGCTCTTTGAAAAATGGTTTTACAATTTAAAACCATTTTGCTTGCTTACTAACTTGAAAAAATGGTTTAATCATTGAAACCGTTTCTTTGCCTAACTTTGTTATGGTTTACAATTTAAAACCAATGCTTGCTTTTCAAAGATGGTTTAAATCAAAACCATTTGCCCTTTCTAAATTTATTTGCTTCTTGAAAATAGTTTACAAACAAAACCATTAAATACCGAGTGTAAGCAGTTTATTATACACTAATATTTGGAAAATGAGTTTAGAACACTCACCTCTCTTTGCTGCTAAAACTTGAGGCACAGTTCACACTTTTCCCTTTACTTTTTAACCTACACTTTCGACCGAATCTGACGACATATTAATCGCCTATGTACTTAAGCAGTATAAGCTTAACATTGCTACACATAAGTCACTTTAAGGTCACCCCAACATTCATATAAGTCAAATTAACAATTTACCCTTGAGCACTAAAAAACCACAACAAAAACCACTCGTTTTGGTACTACTTTTTCCAACAAATACTCTATGGACTTTATTACCCAAAAAATTATTCAAAAGGTCTTCAAAAATTATGAAACTCCCAAGATCAGTCCTTTATATATCCAATGACATCTCTTTAAAATTTCAATGTAAAAATTCCTTCTCTAAGGCCCTAAACCACATAACACAAGTTGGCATGTTTGATTCCAAACTCACTGGATACCTACTGTTATCCTTGATTTCTGGGATGTGCTCATAAATTGGAAATGGTTTCTTCACTAATTTGAAGCTATGATTCTAAGGTTTTTTTTCTCCAATTGGAATCACTCAATTTGGATCACCAAAACTCAAGTTATTGTATTTTACATCTAGATGACTCAATTTGGCAGAACAGAATCTGCACGCAGCTCCACTGAAAAATTTTATGGGAACTTTGGCTTATATTTTGCATGCACTTCCTTCGATTAACTTATTCCCCTAGATTGTCTATTTTACCCAGAATTTTGAATCACTCAATTTGGATGAGGTGACTCACTTCCTGGCCAAAACACTACAACCATACCCAAAACAGAGCAAAATCAGTGAGCTACACGAGCTCACCTTTCAGTCCGTATTTGGGAGCCTTAGAGCTACAATTTGCTCTTGGTTCCTTCTATACATTTGTAGCCCTATCTCTTATGGTTCTTTACCAATTGGAATCAATTCATTTAGATGATTATAACTTAATCTATAACCAAAACAAAAACAGGGGTTTTACCAAATTTTGACAAATTTCCTTTAAAACCTAACATTCTCCTTTTACAACAATTCATCAAATCTTAACGGAATTCATCTAAACCAACTTCACAACTGATTGGTGGTGGAACTTCAATACCAAACCTAAGTGAATGCAAGAACTCTACCTGAGTTATCAATTCTTTATAAAACCACATAAATAAGAGGATTCCATGGTTATTTTCACCAATTGGGTTTTACACAACTAAAAGCCTAGAGGTTAATGTGATCTCACAGGCCACAGAACAAGGAACTTAAGTTCCATGGAAATGCATACTTAAAGAAATAGACATCAGGCAGCTAATTCCAGACCGTGCAGTACCATGATCTTCTCCTCTCATCATCTTCTTCTTCCTTCTCTTCCTCTTCAGCTTATGTAGCCATCTATATATACAGGGTTTATAGCCTTTGGAGACAAAATATGATTTTGGCTTTTGTTTTTCCCATTATTATAAATATCAACTTTTCATTAATTGAATATTTGACCCTCATCTCTTTAATATTTGCATCAACTCTTGTTATTTGTATAATGGCCCATCTCTACTTTGATTAAATTTTGGTCCTCCGTCTTTTTAATATTTGATATCCAACTTGTATTATTTTCATTTGTATCTATAGTCTTACTTTATAATCTTTTGATTTCTGCTTCACACCACTAAGTACCTCAATTTCAGGGTTCCTAATTTTTATCATTAATAACAACTCCCCAAACTATTATAATGGCACTTAATTGCAAGGCCTCGCCCTAGTTGTGTCTTTGTACCTTTCTAAAGGGCAGGGCGTTACAAATTCTACCTCATATAGACATTTAGTCCTGGAAATGAATAACTAAACTCCAAAGAAAGGAAAGGAAAATACCTCATGTGGAAAATAAGTGCAGATCCTTTGTGGCTGTGAGCTGGCTCCCACAATGCGGCTCACTCATATAGATTCTTCAACTAAGACTTTAACTAATGGAATCACTTTGTTCCCTGGCACTGTTCCTTGCGATCTGATCTGCAGGTGTCTCTTCATAAAGTCAAATTCTCCTTTAACTGCAATGGCTGCTCTCTCAATACATGTGAAGGATATGGGATATATTTCCTCAACATCGATACATGGAATGTATCATGAATCATAAATAATCAGGGGTAACTTCAACATAAATCATTACGCACACAATCTCATAAGGTCCAATATACCTTGGACTAAGCTTGCCTCGTTTCCCAAATCTCAACACACCTTTCCAAGGTGAAATCTTCAAAAAGACTTGGTCACTATCTCTGGCTGTAGTCTCTACGGCGGGTTGTCGCATGGCACCATACCATCTTTTATCTTGGTGTCACGAACAACTTTCACTTTCTGCGAGTGATGAGCTACTAGTTCAGGCCTATTAGTCTTCTCTCACCAACCTCATCCCAGCACTGTGGAGTCCTACATTTCTGCACTACAGCTTTGAATGGAGCCATATCATCTTGGCTTGATGTTATTATTGTAGGCTCCGTCAAATTATAAAAGTGGTATCTGACTTCCTTTAATTCCATCACACAAGCTCTCGGCATCCTCTAACGTCTGAATAGTCCTCTCGTGACCATCCGTCTGAGGGATAAATCATCTTGAAATGAAGCGAGTACCTAAAAGTTTGTTTCCGCTAGGTAGCTTTGGATGTGAGGCACGGTTCTCGTCACGAAACTACTCGAAGCCCCGGAACCCGGCGAAGTCTCACTATTTCGTCCACATTCTGGCATTGACTTTTCCGTGCGTTGTCAGAAGCGGGCCGAAGTCGTCCATCTTTCCAGTCGCCGAGCTCTTTTGTGGGCGTCTGCCGATCATACTTGACATCTTTTCTTGCCGACGATCGATTAATGGCTACCATCTTGGAGAACCCTCCCTGCGAACTTCTTGTAATATCTGCTAAACCAAGGAAGCTTCTGACCTCTGACACATTCTTTGCGGTTTCTAATTTACCACTTTGCTTCTATTTTAAGGAATCACATACTTGCATCAGTGAAATCACATGACCTAAGAATGCCACCTTGTTGAGGCTGGCGAAGCCGCGCCAACTTGGCGCCTGCTTGTCTTTCCCTTAGAGTGCAATACAATCCTCGGGTGTTAAATGCGGTCTTAGGTATCACTCTCTTGCACTCTCAGCGGTGATATGCATTCAGTCATCTTGGTATGCTGAGATCTTGGAGTTGATTCGTAACTCATCGATTCTAGGGAGTGAATCTTGATTGCGGATGGTAACTTTGTTGTTGCACATAATCTCATATAACCCATGAGCTCCCGTCTTTCTTTTCATGAAGAGGCTGGAGCTCCCCATGGGGATATGCTCGTTCGGATGAATCCCTTACTTAATAATTCTTCCTAGCTGAGCCTTAGCTCTCTACAATCCTGGAGGCCATCTATAAGGAGGAATGGAAATGGGCTCGGTCCACGGGATCAAATCAATGGTGAACTCCACCTCTCTTTACGGAGGTAATCCTCTGATATCATGGGAATACATCTGGGGAACTCAACAGCTGAGATCTGTCCTTGATCCCTCCTTCCCTGTCTCCACCACGTAAGCTAGATAACCACGGCTTGACCCTTACAGCGGCATTCTCTGCATTTGCCATGGAATCTGTATTGGAAGATAATTCTCTGCGTATTCCCCCAGGCTTTCCTAATTTCCTGGCTTATGCAATTTTGCTTCCTTGCACATAACAATACAATGTGGCTCATGTAGACGGTAATCCATCAGAGAACCGTAAGTCACTCATATCTAAGGCCACAAGATCCATTTGGGAACTCACATTACCCCAATCGGAACTGCATCTGCATTGCGCTACGTGATGAGAATAACGGATCTCTCGGCTGGAAGGAAACTCTGTATGACCTCTAATGCATTTGGGTCTCTATCTGGAAGCGATCTAAGAAATTCTTGGATGCAAATGAATCGTGGCTCTGGTGATATTATTGTGTGTCATGATCAAGGATAAGTAATACCGGTGACCACGTACGGAGCTACATACGCATCTTGTAGTCCACGTATATCTCCCGGCACGAGTGCGGGGCTCGTACGTATCCACAGGGCCTTTGCCTCTACCTCTGCACCACGGCCACCTCTTTCTTCTTGTCTTGCCCACATACCTTGGAAACCTCTCAGGCTTGACTTACAGCGTAGCCAATCTACATTGTAGGGTAGCCCTAGTATGCGATGTCTTGCTGTGATCAGTGAGGGCACTCCACCAATAAAATGGCCTTCAGCCTGGTGAAGCACCTGCCACGTACTGAATCTCCTGCCTTCTCCATGGTGTCGTTTACGACATATATGACATACGGGGGAGGAGGAATACTGCGGGTGCCCTTTGCTAGCAGCCGGGTGCTCTGATGTGCTGAGATGACTCTCGTGCATTTGCCATAGCCTCTGTAACCTCTTTGCTCTTTGCTTTTCTTTCTCTTGTCACCATCCTGGGCTTTTGTTGGGACGTGCTTTGGTCACTCCTTTTGCTCTTGCTATATCTGCCGTGCATGGTTATGGTGCTTTGCTCGACCTCTGGGCGGCTCGACTCAGAATCCCCAATCCTATGTGAGGAGCGGAACCATTAAGCAGATCGGTCTTTGCAATCAGGCGAAACCTTTTGCGCCAGGGCTTTATGACCGCAGATATATGGAACACCAATCTAACTAGTTAAGAACTTCTTCTCTGTTCGACGTTGACATGTTCTTACTGTTCTAACACAGTGCTCCAATTCAGAATCCATATGTATTCTGAGGAAAGAATGCGCTAAGTTCTTGCTGAAATTGGTCCCATGATATGCCATGTCGGGATGCCTCCTCTGACATCCGCCGATCCGCCAGCCACGTCTTCATCGAAAAGCTGGAAAGCAGACTCTTTACTCATCCCAGGTGCAGCCAGCCCAACTCCGTAAACCTTATTTGCGATGCAGCCATAACCGGGCTACCACGGATCCTGCTTGCCGTCGTATGGCAGCGCCCAGCTTTTTGTTGCTCTCTCGACGAGTTCTTGAAGACACTCTGGGATTGCGGTGGAGGTTCTGTGCTGCGGTGTATATGTGGCTCTGCTATCGTGCGTCGTGCCCACTGCTGCCGTGGGCCAATCTGGCATGAGCTCCCTTTGGCGGCCAGATGGTCGATCCAGCCTGCTGGCGAGGCTGATTCATAGGCGTAGTGGAACGACTACGATTAACTCATCTCTCCGCGAGAGGTACCACTACGGGGCGCTCGGAAGCGTGAATAACTCTCCTAGGATGACCTCTAGATCCTCTCCGCGACATAGTGTTTGTAATTTCAAAAATATCAGCCCCATTTAATACTTTTTGAATCACTTGATATGTATGTACTTTAGGATTTGAACATGCATGGTTGCCAATAACATGCTCGATACCACCAGCAGCGTGGTATCTCATTTTCGAGGAGATCTAGATGGTTGTATCGACTATACGATACCACCTTGTCACACCCCCACCTGCTATCGTAGCGGGTGTCATGCCACTCCCACACACAATCCTGGCCGTTACCTCCTAACATTGAAACTCCACAATGAAGCGGCCGTATTGCTTTATAAAACCTCCTATAAATTTTTTCTAAACTTGTGGTTTTATAAAATTTCGGCGACATAGACTGTATATAGGACATGTCCCAAAACACACATACAATTTTTACACAATTCAAATGGCAACCAACGACATTCTTTCAAAGGGCCTCCGACTCCACACATTTTCACAAAACTATATTATGTACATACATATGCTCCATTATACAAATTCAAAGTATTTCCTTACAAGATTGTGTAATTACCGACGACGTCTGAAGTCGGAGAATCCTACTACCTACTATGCTCCGGCGTCGGCGTACGTACTGGAATAGTTTTAAACGAGAAAATAATAAGGCAAAAGCGAGCTCAGTAGTGTAATTTTAGAAAATGTTTGCCTTTTCGAAAGCATCCTAAGCGCGTAAAACTTTCGTTTACATGATATTTTCGAGAAATATTTCTTTCTTTACTTTTATTTTACTTTAAAGTTTACGAAACTTTTGTTATTGTAACTTTGAAAGTTGCTATAAAACCTTTCAAAAATCTCTTATTGCTTTGTCTTACTTTAAAGTTTCTAAAACTTTCTCAACTCTTACTTTAAAAATTGCTCAAAACTTCATAAACCTTTTGCTTCAAAAGTTTCTCAAAACTTTCATAAGCTTTCTGCGGGGAACTGGGCTCAGCGCTTTGAAATAAAGAAAGCGAGAACTGGGCTCAACCGTTTGCTGCAAACTCTCGTGGAAGCACGGGCGACCCGAGGAACCAATGGTTGATTTTTTAAAACTTCCAGCATATTGTGCTTATAAAGCATCCAGCCAGCGGGCATATTTTTGCTGCTTGCGGCCTTGCAGTGAACACGGAAGGCTTGCAGGCGTGGCCGTGCCGGTGGAGACACGGGTCCATCACCTTTCCGGTGAATATGGTGCAAGATTGACTGCGAGTGCATCCATCACCATAATTTGGATTAGAGCTCATAACCTTATATACTCCTGTCGTGCCACGGTCTCCTTTAAATGCATGATGTATGTCCTAAGTTTGCGACCAGAGCAAAACTTCATCATGTATGAAGTCCCTGTAACACACCACGGGTACGCGTCACGAATACCTCCCGACCGGTTTGCTTGCTTAAAACTAGGAAGGCCTTGTTGCCAAAATTTTCTTTGCTTGCTTGCTTTGCTCTTTGAAAAATGGTTTACAATTTAAAACCATTGCTTGCTGCTTGAAAAATGGTTTAATCATTCAAAACCATTTGCTTACTTACTGTTATGGTTTTACAATTAAAACAATGCTTTGCGCTTTTCAAGATGGTTTAAATCAAAACCATTTGCTTGCTTTCTAAATTCATTGCTTGCTTCTTGAAGCGAAACGGTTTACAAACAAAACCGTGCAAATACCAGTGTAAAAAGCAGTTTGTGTCTCCTGTTGTTGGAAAATGAGTTTAGAACACTCACCTCTTTGCTTGCTAAAACTTGAGGGCACAGTTCCACACTTTTCCCCGCCTTTACTTTTTAACCTACACACACTCAGCAGAATCTCTGACGACACATATTAATCGCTGGCAGTATGACGTATAAACTTAACGTACTTCTGCATAGAGATAAGGTCACCTGACATTCATATCAAAATCAAATTAACAATTTTACCCTTGAGCCTTAAAAAACCTAACAAAAAAACCACTCATTTTGGTACCCTTTTTCCAACAATACTCTATGGACTTTATTACCAAAAATTATTCAAAAGGTCTTCAAATTATGAAACTCTCCAGATCAGTCGCTTTATATATCAATGACATCTCTTTAAAATTTCAATGTAAAATTCACTTCTCTAAATCCCTCGACCACATAACTGCAAGTTAGCATGTTTTTGATTCCAAACTCACTGAAGATCACCTACTGTTATCATGATTTCTGGGATGTTAACTCCACTCAGGCCCCAGATGGTTTCTGCTTTACTAATTTGAAGCTATGATTCCTAAGGTTTCAACTACTCCCAGGAATCACCCAATTTGGATCACAAAACTCAAGTTATTATGTATTTTACATCTAACGGAAGTGACTCAGAATGATTAGAACTCTGCACACATGGCTCCACTTTGAAGAGTACATGGGAGGAACTTTTTTTTGACATATTTTGCATGCTTCCTTCAGTTAGCCCTTATTCCCCTAGATGTCCTATTTGCAAATTTTGAATCCCGCACTCAATTTGGATAGTGAAACTCCCACTTATAGTAAGCACTACAACCATACCCAAAACAGAGCAAAATCAGTGACTACACGAGCTCACCTTTCAGAAGTCGTATTTGGGAGCCTTAGAGCTTACAATTTGCTCTTGGTTCCTTCTAACCATTGTAGCCCCTATCTCTTATGGTTCTTTACCAATTGGAATCAATTCATTTGGATGATTATAACTTAATCTATAACCAAAGAGAACAAAAACAGTGGTTTTACGAATTTTGACAGAATTTTATTGAAGAAACTTCAGCATTATAACTTTTTGCTGTTCATTAAATCAGCTGGATTCCCTGTCATTCACAACTCTTGTGATTGTTGATTGTTCAAAGCCCAGCCCGGTTGAACTCGATGTCAGTTATCAACCTTTCGAAGCATGTTTCAAATGGGGTTGTGACAGCTTCTGTTGGTTGTTTCAGGTTCGGGTTGTGATCTCTCCGCTGACCACCGAGCGAGGATAACGGGTTCGCGGGGAAGTGCGAAACTCCGACGTCGTTCGACGAATCTACTAATCTCTGGATTGTCGGCACCTCATGCTCGCTCTCCTTCGCTAACCATTCTTTGCTGTTTGCGCTCGCGAAGCGTTTCCTCGCTCTGCCGGTTCGCCAGCGAACCGATGTTTGCGACGTTCTGTGTCGTAACCTCAACTTCTTGGTGAATGATTGACTCTTCTTTAAATAACCACTCAGAATACATGATGGCGCTGAAATGACGTGCTCTCTGTTGGTGCCTAGTCCTCGGATCTTTTGTCGGCGATATCAAACTAATTAAACACCGTTTGCTCCTTCTCTTGCTCAGGTGTTTGCTGTTCTTTTTAGATTGTACTGCCATGAACGCCCTCCAGCTGGGACTATACCCTGGTACATCCATTGTGTAGCTCCCGAAGCTATTGCATAATGCCGGTGCTCTCTCTTCTCCGGACCGTCGTAACCTACTCAAGATTGGGACGATGGATCTGTTAGAGCTCAACGTGCATGTTATTCGAAAGACGATGGGTGTGTTCTGGTTCTGTGAAAAGAATAAAAGTTTGAGCATCAGTGCCAAGTATAAATGGATTTTGAGATTCCGAACAGAGAGGAAGAAGTTTTAAACGATTCTTAGAAACCTTTAATGGTTCGACAACGTACTTATTGAAGGAAAGGTTCTGAAATATGATATTCCGTATAGCCGTTAATATTATCAGTGTTTCTTCGGAAGTTAAACATAAGTGACAATAACTCGTCAGTTCAGTACGTATATGTATAACATTTGATATCAACGCAGTAACATACAATGACTCTTTTGCTCTGCAACGCGACGACGTTCAGTGCCAATATTTCCATGTTCGAAGTATTTGCGGGTTGAACGGAGTGAAGTTGGATCTTTTTCTTCAGTGATGATGAAACATAATAATGGGAGGCGGCGCGTGCATTAATGAAATGATGTACGTATAGATGTTGCATCATGCGTTAAGAATATAACGCGAATCAAAAGGACTGTGTTGATGTTGAAAACAAACTCATCTCTCTTATGACCACGAATTCCGGGACGTGGGAAGTCTGACGCGAGTCGTCGATCGAGGGTTGCCGGGATATTTAATGTTTATCGGTTTTTCAAATGATGACGCGAAACTCGGTATAACGGCATCTGATATTCGGCGAAGGAAAAATTCTTTCTGCTTTGCGTCCGCTGCGTGCTCATTAAATTCGCGTGAGTGTGAACGGGACCAACTGTTTTAGTGCGTTCGAAAGACCATATATCGTTTAGCAGGTGCGGGAGGTCCCTGGGTTCATAGGATTATCCGGTCGGGGATCACTTCAACATGGTATGAGCTGAAATTTTGAAAATGTTATATAAAGATTTGAAAAATTTTTATTTTTATATGATTGTTTTTATGAAAAAAAAAGCAACGGGGATTTAAGAAAGAGTGAAAGCAAAAAAAGCAAGCGAAGATATTTAGCGATTTAAAAATCCATATATGCGTTACATGACATATTAAAATTTTGAATTCACAGAAAAATGCGTCGTCGAGGCCGACCACCCACCAGGAGAGCTCCTGAGGCAGTAGTACCACCACCCTGAGGAACATGTTGATGAGTCTGCGTATGTTCCTCCACCCGCAGTACAGCTAGGGCCGCCACCGCCTCGAGGGTCGTGGGAGGCCAGGATACCTTCTAGGCGGATAAACGAGGATGTTAGCCCTGCAACATTTTAATCCAGCCCGCAGTGGTAAACCGAGTGTCAAGTGAGAGAGGATAAGGAAATTAGGGGCAAGAGAAATTATGATGGTATGGGGAGATCACACGAAAAGGCATGGTGGTGGCTAGAGGGTAATAGAGATGGTTAATTGAAAATGCATGGGTTTAATTTAGCTTAAAGTGAATCAATGACATTAAGTGGGTGGTAAATTGTAATTGTTAGGAAAGAAAGTGAAGAAATTAGAAGATGACACACCCCACCCTTCGGTGGCGGGCGTCATGGGGCATCCTCCCTGAATCCCGAGAGAAGCCGTTACCTGCGACTAAAAACTCACAGTGAAGCGAAACGTATTGCTTACTAAAACCTCCCTATAAAATTACTATTATTTTTCTAAACTTATGATTTTATAAAAATTTGACATAGCAATTTGCATATCGGACATCATCCCAAATCTGTATACATCGATTTACACTTGTATCGAAAATATGGCAACCAGCATACCAACACATTCTCATGAAAACTACTCTATGTACATACATATGTTTCCATTATACATATTCAAGTATTTTCTTATAATATTTTTTACTATAAACACTTGTACAATGTGGGACCAAACCCTATTATGCTCCGGCGTCTTGCAGTCTTGTGCACAAGGAAGAAATAGTTTTAAATACAAAATAATGAGCTAATGAGCTCGAGTGAGTGTATGCTTTATAAAAGGTTTTGCTTTTAGGAAAACATCTCAAAAATGTAAAACCTCTTTTACAAATATTTTCGAGAAGCTTTCTTCTTTCAAGTTTCTAAAACTTTTCTTAGCTTGCTTGCTTTTGTACTTGCTTGCTTTTAAAAGTTTATAAAACTTTTAATACTTGCTTGCTTGCTTTGTTTTGCTTTTCTTAAAACCTTTCACAAACCTTTTGCTTTAAAAGTTTCTCAAAACTTTTTCATAAAAACGGGAGCTTGGCTCAACCGCATGCTTTGAAAATAAAGCAGGGAACTGGGCTCAGCCAGGTTTGCTAAACCACGGGAGCTTGGCTCAACCGGAAGTCCTTTTGAAAATCTAAACGGGGGCTTGGCTCGACCGTTTGCTTTAAAAAACTCTCAGGAGCTTCAGGCGTAGGAACCAATGGTTGATTTTCCAAAAACTGGCCATATTATGCTTATAAAACATCAACCCTTTGGAGCCTATTACATTTCTTGTACCCCTAGTAGAACACGGGAAGCACAGGGCGTAGTCTTAGGTGAAGGACACAGGTCGCATCCTTTCGGTGAGATATGGTGGAATTGACTGCAGGTCGCCCATCCACCATGTAGTTAAGAGCTTGCCATATGCTCCTGTGCGTGCCACGGTCTCCTTTAAATGGATGTGTGTCCTCGGTTCTGCGAGCCAGGGCAAAACTAATGCATGTATGAGATCCTAACACACCCACCAGTGCACGTGCGAATACTATCGACCAGGTTTTCTTTTTGCTTAGAACTGGGAGAGGGACCTGTACTCACAAAACATTCTTTGCTTGCTTGGCGAAAAATGGTTTAATTATTCAAAACCATTTGCTTGCTTGCTTGAAAAATGGTTTAATTATTCAAAACCATTACTTACTTTCTCTTGCTTGCTTGAAAATGGTTTTACAATTCCCGACAATACTTTCAATTGGTTTTAACTTCAAAAACCATTTGTGATTTCTAATTCATTGCTTGCTTCTTGAAAATGGTTTGAACTCAAAACCATGAAATACCGATTAAAGCAATTTATAATAATAATAATAATACACACTAGTATTATTTTTGGGGAAAAATGAGTTTAGAACACTCACCTCTTTTAGCGCTAAAACTACGAGGCGCGGTTCCGGCACTTTCGCCTTTGTAGCACTAAAGCACTCACCAGCATTTCGATGTATTAGATCACACCGCGTCGGCCATAACAAGCAATTTGTACACACTTTGTGTGCTACAATTAAATTTTCAAGAAAATATGTGGGCCCCAAATGCAGATTCAGCGAGGCATATGGCTAGATTCTAGACAAAGGGACTTTCCATATCGTCTAAACACCAGGCTGTTCACGAAATTTAATGCGGAATTGTCTGAATAAAATCCTAAAATTACAACCATTGTCGAGGTCCGAGAATTGGAGTCCGGATGTCAGAAAACGATCCGAGAATTTCACAAAGGAAGTCCTCTGGCTCGGTCTAAATTTCTGAATTTTCACGAACGGACTCGTGGCGGGGATCTATCTTCCGGCGAAGTTTGACGACTTTGGACCGATAAATACAAATGATTTACTCTTGACACTGACGAAGCGATGGTTTGGCCCCGGTGTCGCGACTCCGACGTGCGTGGTGGCTTTAAAAGAGGTGAAAAATTGGGTACTGGATGAGATGATAAGAAAAATAAAAGATTAGTTTTCTTCTGCTCCATATCGTTTTTGGACGAATGTCTCTTTTGTTTTCGTGCCCATCATGATGTCAGGCGCCTGATATTATCATGATAATAAACAGTGGGTTACCATGAAATGAAAAATCAGAAGAAGAATGGCTTCTAAATGCCTGCTCTTTGGTTTATTAACATAGTCAGTTATTTGGGTGTTTGGTTGTATTTTTCTTTTATGTGGGACCCATGTCCCTTTTATACATTCTTAGTCGTTCTAAGCCTCGAGGAAATAATTTATTTTGTCCGGTTTCAATTTTATTTTATCCTAAATGAATATTCTTTATATACACAATTTTTCGAATTTTCTAAAATGCGAGTTTAGGTTTCACTCTTAACCCGTTGCCTAAAAAAATTAGTATTAAAAACTCTCAGTAGACTATCTCGGAATTTGGCTTTCTTTAGGTATTATATTTCGCAGTGACATAGCAGCGCCAGTGTTTAGTCATCTGAGGTCTAGAGGAATTTTCGAGACTTCTACGAAGAATACGGCAATTCATTATTATTATTTTACTAAACTTCGTTAGTGCTTTCACCCTCGACTCTTAATTGCAAATCCCGACTTTTAGAGAAATTCCTCTTGTGGCCCGTCTCTAACTTAATTATGCCTTACATATCCTTTTTGCTAAATGACAATTGTACCCTTGTTTAAGTACCAAATTAAGTTCCAAAGAAAATTATAATTTTAAGTAATTTCATCTCCAAAGCTCTTCTGATGTGACACTTGAGTCTTCTTGTCTGGCACTACGGGTATCTTGTCTTGCTGTTCTCTCAGGGGTATTCTAAAATCCTCCCTCGCCAGGAACATTTAGTCTCTCGAGAAATGAATAAACTAAACTTTTCGAAAGAAGGAAACAAAATACCTGGAAATCGGAACCGTGAAGTGCGGCCGAGGCGCATCCCCGGCCTGCGGCTCCCACAGTAAATGCCTGTCATCGATTCTTCCATAAGACCAACTAGTGAATCCTGGCCTACCGACACACACACATTCCTTGCGATCTACAATCTACACGGAGTATCTCCTCTGAAGTCAAATTACCTTTTAAGCTGCATATTGCTCTCGATACATTTGAAGGATCGGGATATATTTCCTCGGCACATTGATACATGTGGAAAGTATCTGGATCGCCCGACAACTCTGTGAGGCCAACCAGTCTGTAAGCTACTGGCCCTACTTCGCTCTGTCTCATAAGGTCCACAGCGACTAAGCTTGCCTGGATTTCCCAAATCTCCAGCACACCTTTCCAAGGTGAAATCTTTAAAAAGACTTACGGTCACCCTATCTCAATGCAAGTCTCGACGGTTATCTGCGCACAACACCGTCTATCTCTTGCTATCTTGATTACATCGACGACTTTCACTTTCTATACAGTGATCACGTACTGAATTCGGGGCCTACTGGTCTTCTCTCACCAACCTCATCGGCACACTAGAGTCTACATTTCTGCGCCATACGATTGCCTCTCAGTAGACCATTTCTATCTTGGCGATAGGCGTTGTGGCCGAGCTCCATTAGTGCCAAGTGGTATCGACTTCCTTTTGGTGTTCCATCACCGCAAGCTCTCGGCATATCCTCTAACGTTTGAGATAGTCCTCTCGGTACGACCTGTCCGTGCGAGAAGAGGGGATGAAGATATCTTTGATGAAAGCGGGGAAGTACCTAAAGCTGATTTGCAAACTAGGCGAAAACCTAGATGTGACCACTGCGGGTTCTCGATCTGAAATATCGGCGGAACCCGTGAAGCCTCTATCTAGATCCACGTAAAATTGGGCCTTTTTCCAATGAATCACCGATATTAAGCGGTAGAAAATGATCGATTTCGTCAATCGATCAACCTTACCCCTCTATCGCATCATGTTGCCTCTCGAGTCAAGGTGGAAGACACGCCCGCAAAATCCATAGTAATCTTCTCCCCATTTCCTGGCGGAATAGGAATAGCCCCGCGCATATGCGGGCCTCGATGCTACGCCTTCACCTGGCGGCGGGTTGTAGGCACCTAGAAAAACTTCACTATCTCTTTCTTCATCCCATTCCACCCGATAATGTTCTTTCCAGACACGTACATCTTGATCTGACTGGCGGATGCATAACATCTGCCGGATAGATATTAACTATTGCGTAATGTCTCTTTCGGCTACCGCCATACTCGCGCATTCTACGTGTCGCTTTCACTATCATGCCATCATCTCTAATCTGAAATTCTGCTTTCTTTCTTTTTTTCTATCTCTTCCTTAAGCTTAATCATCTGTGGATCCTGCGATTGCCCTGCTAGAATCTGATCCACTAAGAGAGGTCTAACATGAAATGTGGTTAACAAGGCTCACGAATCCCTCGGCCTCCCAATATCACCCCTAAAAACTCTTAGATCCACCAACGAGTGGAAATAACTGATCTCATGAGACAAAGAACTCTCTGTTACGCCTACAAGACATCTGCTACGACATTAGCTTTCTACTAAAATTAATTTTCAGTAATGCAGTCGTCAGTCCTTAATCAACTCAAGCCATCTTCTTTGCCTCGGGTTTAACTCTTTTGGGTGATATATTGAAGACTCTTATGATGTGTAAAAAGATCCTATAAGGGGCCTGCTAAGTAATGTCTCCATATTATTCTTAGAGCAAACCTACATTTCTTGCTAGCTCTCTAAGTAGTGTGTAGAGATGTCCCTCATGCTTCTTTAGTATCCCAAGAGGCATATGCAATCACCCATCATTGCACTTTGCATCAAAACACAACCAAGGCCTGCAGCAGGCTTATCACTATAAACCACAAATCCATCTCTTCCATTGGAGTAAAAAGCTGAAGTGGGCTGAAGTCAATCTATCTTTCAACTCCTCGAAACTCTTTTGACGGTGTCTGATCATACTTATTATCTTTTCTTGTCGAGCCTTGTAGTCGGTGGGAATTGCCTTTGCAAAACCCCTCAACAAACTTCCTATAGTACCACCTTGCTAAACGGAAGCTCGACCTCCATTCTTTGGTGGTTTCCAATTTACCCTTCTTCTATTTTTAAAGAATCACACTCACCCATGTCATTTGAAACTGACATGACTGGAGATGCCACCTTCGAACTGGCCCGACACTTGCTTTCCGACTTGGCATACAAGCGTGCTCCTTAGGATTACATAACACAATCCTTAGGTGCTGGAATGTTCTCCAATTTACAGATACACTAGGATGTCATCAATAAAAACTATAAGCGAACCTATCCAAATACGGGTGGAATATTACTTTCGGTTCATCAAATCCATGAGCATTCTGGCGGGCTGATGATCGAGCAAATGGCATCTGAAAACTCATAATACGTGCGTGTCTGAGATCTCTTGATCTTGGTACATCACTCTCTGCACCCTCAGCGTGATACCCCAACCTCAAGTCTATCTTAGGCCCATACTTTCGAGATCCTTGGGTTGATTAAAATAACTCATCGTTGATTCTAGAAGTGGATATCTGCCCGATTCGCGGGATGGTAACTCATACAATTCATTTACCATCAATCAACTCTAGCAGCAAACTCCCATCTTTCTTTTCACCGAAGAAGAAAATTTGGAAGCCCCATGGGGGACTTATGCTCGATCGGATAAATCCTTACTCAACAATTCCTCTAGCCGAGCTTTAAGAAGCTCATAACTACGGGGCCATCCTATGGGAGGAATGGAAATGGGCTCGATCCTACGGAATCAAATCAATGGCGAACTCCACCTCTCTTTTCACGGGAGAATTAAACGCAATATCATCCAGAACATCTACGAGAGACTCTCTAACAATTGGAATCTCTCATCTAATATAGTCCCCTTCCCGGTCTCCCACCACATACGCTAGATAACCCGACAGAAAACCTTTATGCGGCATTTTAAATCTTTGTCATGGCGAGATCATCTCGGGAAGAATAACTCTCTACGCCAATCCTGCAGACTTTACCTCCGATTTCTGAAGCTTGTTGACTTTACTTCCTTTTTATAACAATCTAATGTGAAATACTGTAAGTGAGACGGCAATCCGCTATAGAAGACCACATGAAGTCCCTCATATCTAAAGCTAAGATCCAGCCAGGAACTCCTGTCCTGATCGGAACCTCTTATCTCGACTACTGCGTGCCGAGTAGCGGATCTCAGGCGGAAGGGACACTCATCACAGACTCCCTCTAATGTGCGTTTGGGTCTCTATGCAGGAAGCGATCTAAGAAAGGCACGGATGCAAATGAATGTATGTGTGTTATTTGGGTCACTAATATCTTTCATAAAAGCATCATGATCAAGGATAGAAATAATACCGATGACCACATGCGGAGCTACACATCGCATCTTGTTGAGTCACGGCGCAAACCACGGCGGTGCGGGAGGCTGCGTGTGCAGCGTCCTCGGAGACGCACTCTCTACCCTCTACTGCGGCCACCTCTACTGCGGCTATGTTGGCCCCTCTACTTGGGACACCTCTCCCCGACGACACATGCTCATCTCGAATCTTGGGGTAGCGGCGCTCTTGATGTCTCACTTTCAGATTTGAGGGCACTCCCTATTAGAAATGGCCTTCTGGCCACGTGGAAGCCTCTGTGCGAATCTCTTACACTCCCCATGGTGTGTAAACCGACACATATGACATGCGAGGAGGGAATACTACGGGTGCCAGCGCTTGCTGTTGGGGGCCTCAGCGATCTGACTAGGGGAATAGCTCCTCGACACCTCGGCCTCTAACCTCTGCTCTTACTTTTCTTTCTCTTGTGCGAGTCTGAGCTTTGTTGGGACGGCGTGCACAGTGCCTCACCTCTTACTTTCCTTGTCTACTCACCGATACATGGTTGTAGTGCTGCTCAACTCTCGGGCGGCCTACTAAGTCGAAATCTGATCGGGAACCACGGGGACAAATGCACTCGATTTGGTCTTGTAATTCGACAAAGCTTTTTGCACTTCAAGACTTCATCGACTTGAGCTTATATCGGAACCAATCTAGCTTCAGATTACGAGAACCTCTTCTCTCATATTAGAGCACTAACATTTGTTCTAGCGAAGAGCGCTCGGTCTGAATCCTTATGACTCTGAGGGAAGAATCTGTCAGTGAATTCTTGCTGAAATTGAGATCCCATGATGTATATGCCATGTCGGGATGCCTCACTCTCTCTGACATCCCACCAATCCATAGCCACTGTCTTCATGAAAAGCTTTGGAAAATATAAGACTCTTTGCCTCATCAAATTGCAGTCCATAACTCGTAAACCTTATTTGCTCGGTCTAGCCATAACCAAGGCGCCCACGGATCACCACTTTGCCGTCATATGGCTTGGCGCCCGATTTTGTACTCTCTCTATTGACCTTGGGTTCTTAGGAACCTCTCTAGGTGGTGATGGAGGTTGCGACTGGCGACGGGTGTATGGCTATCGTGTAATCTGTGCCACTTGCTCGCCGTAAACAATCCGGCGGAGGCTCCCTACGGTGGCGGATGGTCCGGCACGACTGGCTGGCGGAGGCGATTCATAAAGGCGGTAGTGAAACCAGCTACGTGCTCATCTCTCGCCAGGTGCATGCCAGGATTTCGAGGAGCCTGCGGAATAACTCTAGGACGACCTCTCACGTCCTCTACGACATAGTCTTGTAATTACCAAAAATCAACTTTTAATAACGACTCACGATATGTATGTACTTTAGGATTTGAACATGCATGGTTGCCCAACGCAGGCTCTAATACCACCTTGCGTGGTATCATCTTCTCACGATCTAAGGTTATTATATACAATGCATATACGTTACCACCTTGACACACACCCACCTTCCGATGGCGCAGTGCAGCCACTCCACGAGAAATCGGTAGTTACCTCAGTTAAGCTCTGACGGCCGTGACCTTGCTAAACCTCTATAAAAATTTTTCTTTTCTAAACTTATGATTTTATAAAATTCGACATAACATTGTTTGCCTCTGGGTTATGTCCCAAATCCTGCCCATACATCAATTTACACTATATCCAAAATATGGCAACCGACATACAACACACATTCTCCTACCAAAACTACTCACATGTACATACATATGTTCCATTCTACATATTCAAAGTATTTTCTTACATAATATTTTACTAACGACACTTGTATGTGGGACAAACCACATTATGCTCCGGCTTGCGTACTTGTACACAGGCATAGTTTTAAATACAAAATAATGGCTAAACGAGCTCGGTGAATAACATATAAAGTTTTGCTTTCAGGAAAAACCTCTCTCAAAATGTAAAACTCTCTTTTACAAATATTTTCGAGAGAAGCTTTTAACGCTTTTCAAGTTTTAAACTTTTCTTAGCTTGCTTGCTTTTGTGCCTTGCTTTTAAAAGTTTATAAAACTTTTAATACTGCTTTGCTTGCTTTGTTTGCTTTTCTTAAAACCTTTCACAAACCTTTTGCTTTAAAAGTTTCTCAAAACTTTTCATAAAAACGGGAGCTTGGCTCCGGCCGCATCTTTGAAAATAAAGCGAACTGCGGGCTCAACCGTTTTGCTTTAAATCAGGGAGCTTGGCTCTCGACGATCGCTTTTGAGAAATCTAAGCGGGGCCCGAAACCGACGTTTGCTTTAAAACTCTCAGGGCTTTGGGCGACGGGGAACAATGGTTGATTTTCAAAGCGTATATTATGCTTATAAAACACTCATTAGCGGGCTATATTTTTGTTTGCGTACCTAGTGAACTGCGGGCACAGGCGACGTGCGGTGTGGAAGGACACGGGTCCGCGCATCACCTTTTTCGGTGAATGGTGCGGAATTATTGACTGCGAGTGCGCCATCACCATATGTAGTTAGAGCGCTCATAACCTTATATATATACTCACGTGCGTGCCACGGTCTCCTTTAAATGCATGATGTATGTCACAGTTCAGAGCCGAGGCAAAACTAAAATCATGTATGAGATCTAACCACCGTGCACGTCACGAATATACCTCGACGGTTTCTGTGCAGAACTTAGGGAAGGCCTATTGGCACACCACAAACATTCTTTGCTTGCTTGAAAATGGTTTAATTATTCAAACCATTTGCCTTACTTGCCCTTTGCTTGAAAAATAGATTTAATTATTCAAAACCATTTACTTTCTTGCTGCTTGAAAATGGTTTTACAATTTAAAACCAATGCTTGCTTTCAGTATGGTTTAACTCAAAACCATTTGCGATTTCTAATTCATTGCTTTAGCTATGTAGGCTTTGAACTCAAAACCATGAAATACGGTCTGAAAGCAATTTATAATAATAATAATAATACACTAGTATTTGGAAAATGAGTTTAGAACACTCACCTCTTTGCTTGCTAAACTTGAGCACAGTTCCACAACTTTAGCACAGTTCCACAACTTTTCCGCCTTTGCTTTTAGCCTACACACTCGATGTATGAGATCACACCGTCGGCATAACCAAGCAATTTGTACACTTTATGCTGATTAAAATTTTTCGGGAAATATGTGGCCCCGAATGCGTTCGCGAGGCATATGGCTGGGTCCCAGACTAAAGGGACTTTCCATATAGTCTAAAAGCGGCATTTAAAATTTTGTGCGACATCCGAATAAAATCCTAAAAATTTTAACCAAAGCTGGCGTGAGCTTAGTCCGAATTCGATGGGGATTTGTCCGAAAATAATCCCACGAAATTTCCTAAAAATTCTTACTCGGAATCTAAAATTTTGGAGCCGAATTTATGGCCTCTAAGAATATTCCAAGCCATTATATAGCCTTGCTAGGCTAAGAAATATTCTAGGTAAATTTCCCACCTCTTCAACCTTGACAAAAATAATATTTTGGTGCGTCGTAGCTAAGTCGTGTGAAATGGCAAACTTTTGGTCAGAAAATTAGACCGCTAAGAATGGCCGTCAGATGCGAGAAAAAACTAAAAATTTGGGTTTAAGCATAACAATTCTAGGTGAAATCGTGTGTTTTTTGGTACTCCTTGTAGCCCTCATGCGCGTAGAGCACTTTTAAGTGTTTATCCGGCGAATCCGGCCGATTAAGTTAGTAAATCTTTGAGAAAATAAAGAAAAATAAAACTCAAAAAAATCGCCCGCATCTCTCTGTGTTCTTTCTGCCGTCCGTCATTGTTGTTTTAATGTTTGATTTTATTTTTTTCTTTTTTTTTTTTTGTGGGACCCACATGTCCTTTACGCCATTCTTGGTCCGTTTAAACTTCGAAAATAATTTATTTTTGTCAGGTTTGATTTTATTTATCCTAAATGAATATTCTTTACTTGCAATTTTTTACCGAGAATTTTTCTAAAATCCGGTTTCGTTTCACTCTTAACCAGTTGCCTAAAAAACCATTAAAAATATTTGCGTATCTCGGGATTAACAGCTTTCCTAAGTCACTATATTTATAAAGGCGAACTTAATGTGTGATCAGATTTTGATCCCGAGATCTCGAAATTTTCGAGACTTCTGCGAAAAGTCACGGCAATTCATTATTATTGACACACTAATTTAAACTTTCATTATTATACTTTCACCCCTCAACTTTCCTTAATTGCAAATCGACTTTTGAAATTCCTCTTATGTGTCTCCCAACAATTATGCCTTACATATCCTTTTGCTATAAATATTTTATTGCCACTTGTTTTAGTACCAAATTCAGGGTTCAAAATTTATAATTTCGTATTCATCTCAAAATACTACAATGTGACACTTGGTACTCTTATACACCCCTACAGGTATCTTATGCTTGTACACTCTCGGGACGGGGTGTTACGAACTGTGATGGATGTAACGGGTAGGATTTTGCCACCTAGGAAGTATGGAAAAGTTCGATTGTTACAGAGTGATTGTGGAGGCTAGGAGTTTTTGGCGGACTTTTGATGTTATTAGTATCCATGACTTTGATGTTATATTAGGCATGGATTTACTATCTGAAACATCATGCTACAAAGTTGTTATACCTGGGAAAGGGTTAGGTTCTCGCCCGAGAGAAGGCAGAGGTTGTTGTTTGGGTTACGGAAAATACTACCTACCAATAATATGACGTTATGTGGGCTAGTAAAATACTTGAAAGTTATATAAAAGGTACCTAACATGCTATTGAGGTGTGGGATAATGGTAGTCGAGATGGAAGATATTCGATAGTCAAATAATTTCCGGATGTATGTATTTCCCGAGGAGGATCTTCTAGGTATAACATATAAAAAAAAAAAAAAAAAAAAAAAAAAATATATATATATATATGCTCATATATGCTATATATACTCTCTATATATATTAATTTTTTAGATTGAAAAATGACCCCTAGGAGCCGAGAACCAATTGCTAAAGGCTTTGCTACTATGATGGCTCCTTAAAGTTATGAAAGAATTGAAAGGAGAATTGAAAGTATGAAATGGATGAGCTTGTAGAGTGCCATAGGGGTTTTGTTAAGGCAGTACCTCCAGCCTTAGGGAGTGGGTTAATTTTATAAAAAAATGATGATGAGAAGTTTAAGATTGTATATTGATTGCGAGAAAGTTGGCGAATACAAAGTGAAAATCACGCGAATCCAACACCCATTTGCCGGATTGATGATCTTTTTGATCAATTACGAGGGGAGCGAGGGTATTTTGAAAATGGATCTAGCTTCGGGTTACCATCGATTAAAGATTGGGTCGGAGGATGTTCCTATGACAACTTTGAAAACACATGTGAGCCGCCAGGCATTATGAGTTTTTTTATTCATTCTAGTTGGACTTAACTTATATTCAGCCGCTTTTATGGGATCTTATGAATAGGATCTTTGACCTTATTTAGATCGGTTGTTATAGTATTCATTGATGACATTTTGATCTATTTAAGCGTAATGAAGATCATGAGGGCATCTAAGTAAATTCTATTTACTTGGTGTGCCAAGCGGCAAATTCTGGATTACGGTTGCAGACGGTGTGCCTTTCTAAGGCATGTGATTTCAGTGAAGGGGGTTTCTGATGATCCTCAGATTGAGAAAATTGTGGCCCGACCACTGCAGATGTGACAGAGATAAAGGTTTTCTAGGTTTAGCGGTATCGGAAGGTTGTTGAGGGATTTTCAAAGTTGGCGGATCCTTTGACTAAATTGACAGAAAGGAAAGATGAAAGTTTGTATGGTAAGAGACATGTCGAGCCGATGGTAAAGGAATTTGACCTTAGCCTAGTTCTTACAATTCCGTCGAGCGAAGAAAGGATATCTGATATATTGTGATGCTTCTAGGCGAGCTTAGAGGGTGTGTTAATGCAACATGAAAATGTGATAACATATATGATTTAAGGCAATTGAAAAAGCATGGCGGGTGTAAAACCCGGCCTGATTGAATGTTGTTATAATAGTAGTTTTTGATGGTGATTAGAGGTCAATGATAGAAGCGAGGTGGTGGAATTTAAGAAGAATGTCTCGTCATTTGGACATGAAGTGGATTTTCGAAAAGTGTAACCGAAGATACCTAAGGGACAGCGGTTTTCTTGTGCTATATCCGAATGGAGGGGTTTGCAAAGGAAATTTGTATGCGTTCAGTTCCTATGGAAACTTTGAAGCCCATTTAGAAAGAATAGGAGATTTAAGTGAATAGTGATTCCGGATTGTTGTCGGGCACAGCGTTGAAATTTTTTTCGGAAGTGGGCGAAAAGCTACAAAAATGTCGGAATATACCATCTCATAAAGACCGCCGAAACTGGAAAATAAAAGTGAAAGCAGTCCGGTTGGATAGTTTCGGTGATCCGGGCACGTAGTGGATATATCTGCTATTGTCCATTCTGGAGTGCTAATGATTTTAAATCGAGTTTCGGTGATTTCGAGCCTGAAATTCAGTGAAGGAACCCCAGTTAAAATATTTTTTATGTTCAAATTTAAATGGAAAATGACCATAGAATATTTTGACGCCTGTCGATATAAGCGATGCTGATGGCGAGATAAAATGCACTTCACCAATGGAGATATTTAATTGTACTAGCCAATCAAAATCTTTCTAGTAATGAAGCTAAGTTATGATTTAAATAATAGATGTAAATGACTTGGTCTCATGGGAATGGACCAATGAGAAGCTTTGGATAAAGGAAGTAATTCACTTTAAACCAACCAATGATATTTTGTTATAAGGGCACTTTTGGAATAATATTTTTAAGTCTAAGGGTATTTGGGGGATTTAAGGGTGTAGCTCAAGGGGATCACGTATGGGAGAGGAAGAAAGAAAAGAGAGAGAGAAAGAAAGAAAGGAAGAGGAGAAGGAGGAGAAAGGGGTGAGCCAGTGTTACAGGTGAATTTTGTCTCTAAAGCTTCCAAGTGAGCTCAGGTGAATCAGAGGAAGAAATAGAAACTTAAGAAACAAGTAAGTTTTCATGGTGGGAAAGTTAGTTTTTATGTTTTTCATGCCTAATGATTTGATT
>JAEQBH010007327.1:0-70554 GCA_016808115.1 Tetrastigma voinierianum | reverse complement strand
GATCTCCTCAACCCCCGCAGCAGCCCGGGCCGACTCCAGCGTGCCAAGCTCCACCGTTGACTCGGGTCCTCACTGATGGATTCTAAATCGTCAATCGGGCTTTGCAAGGGGTGTTGATGGTAGGACCAAAATCTCTTATTCACCTTGGTTGACTATTCCTTGCAATTCCTGGACACTTAGCTTTCCTGCATACTGACCATCTGAAACAACTTCATCAGAAATTTGATTTTCATTTGCTAGCAGTTTGTGTTTGTTGTTTAAATGGAATATGTTTAACTCCAAGGTCATGTTACCAGTTGCAAGTTGCATAACTCCATTCCGGCACTGATGATTGCATCAAGCCGTGGGCCAGAAATGGTCTTCCTAAGATGATTGGCACATGATTGCCCATTTGCACTGCCTCGTCAAGCACTACAAAAATACACTAGTAGTAGAATTTGGTCTATTTTCACTAAGACATCCTCAACTATCCCTCAGTGGATTTTTACTGACGACAAGCCAATGATAAGTCAGGATGTTGGTAGTGTAAGTTCACTCAAACCTAATTGCTTGTACACGCATTCAGCAGGTTCACACTGCCTTAAATCAAGCAATGACTTGTCTATGCAATTCTGCACTGTCATTGACCGAAATTGTGGGAGATCCCCGATCCTTTGTATTTGACCGATTCTTACTTTGATTATGGCACCGACTCTGTTCAAGAAGAAATGCCTTTTTCTCAATGCCTAACCCTTCTTGATCGCGGCAAAGATCTTTCAAAATTTTGCATAAAAGTGTGAACTTGTCTGATTATGTCCAAAAGAGGTATGTTAATCACCGTCTTAGACTTCTAAGATACCCAGCCGATGCCTTCTTCTTGCTTCTCGCGCCTGTGGGAAATGGAGGTGGCATGCAGTGCTTCATTGAATCCTCCTTCAGGAAAATGTGTTCGCTCCACTCCTTCTCCGTTCCTCGGTTTCTTCCACCAGGCTTCTGGGCATGGGCTAATCAACCTCTTTCACCTCAGTGATTATAGCCTTCACCCTCATCCATTCCTGAATTGTCGATGATCCCCACCTCGCGGATTCCTCGGGTTTGGCACTGCCAGGGCGGAACCTTCCTCTTTCTTGTACCTCCAACAACTTGTTGATCTACTGTAGGTTATCAATTTTTTGGTTCAGGTTGCTCTCTAGCCCATCTATTCTCGTCTCGTTGTATCAATTTCTACAAGATCAACTTTGTGCCGCTGCACATTAATCCCTTTTGCTTCCAATAAAGTTACCTACCACCTTACTCTAAATTTAAAATGGCTTGTTCCACAAGAGATGAGGATGGTGGTGGTTGTGGTCAAATTGGGAACCAAACTGGTTTGGCACCGGAGGCACATTGTGCCAGGGGAGGGCTTCGCAGAGTTGCTTTCACACTTCTCCAGCTAGTATCACTGTGCTACCATATGGAGCATCTATGGGTGGTTTATTTTGACTTATGGCATGGGCATGCTCTTGACAAAGGCTCTCAGGTTAATTATTTGGATCGAAAAATTGAAGCAAGAAAATCGGGATGAACTGATTACCTGCTGCATTTCATGTCGATTTTTCATTTCCAAATCATCCATTCTTGAAAGTTAAAATGGTCAATTTTCTTCATCTTTGTATCTACAGAAATGCATACTTGTCTCCCTTATGTCTGAATGTAATCTTTCAACTTCCATAGACCTTGAAGTCTCAAGCTTTGGAGGTTTCATCTACATAATTCAAAAAATCCATAGCTTCATATGGATGTTTACTCAAAAAATTACCCCCACACATAGTTTCCAACAATTGTTTCATAGGAGGAGACATACCACCATAGAAGTGGTTTACCAGCATCCATGTATCAAACCCATGATGTGGGCATGCACTGATGGTCTCCATAAATCTCTCCCAACACTGATAAAACCTCTCACCATCTTGAGCTGCAAAGGTATAAATTTGTCTTTTCAATCATATCTCATGAAAGACCGAAGAACTTCTTCTCAGAATTCGCCCCAGCTCACCCCAATTCCTAATTTGGCCTAGGCCTCAGTGAGTTTAGCCACCCGCCTTAATCTTAGTGGTCAAGTGGAAATGCTTCAGCTTAAGCAAATCCATGTCCATCATACCTTCCTTAAAGCATGCATACTCAAAATCTCCTAATACGAGTGTATGGATTTTCATTTTCCATACCATGATATGTGGGGGAGTAGAGGTACCAAGTAGGGCCTCACTACTACATTCGCCAGGAGGTGATGCAGAAGGGGCACTAACTCTGGGGAGGGTAGATGTGGTCCTCATCCATCTATGTTGATTTATCGTACTGGGTTGACTCGCTGCTCTTCGCAAAGGATCCATGGTATCTGTGTGTACAATGACTTCACCGGCTCGGTCGCTGTGTACGATTCTATGCAGCTCCACCGATGTGTCTCATCCCCAATCGAGTATAAACATCTGCTATGTAATTTCAGAGACAACAAAGAAAGACAAATGTATCTCGCAAAAGATTGGGGTTAGCTAAAATAAACCGATCGTATGAAAACAAAAACAAAGTGGAAGCTACCGGCAAAGTGATGAAAACTTGCGCACGCAACCGGGTTACAAAGAGTTGTGCGTTACCTTCACTGTAATGAGGATTACAGTACACTTCAACTTATCAAACGTAGTTTGGCACCATCCCCAACGGCGCCATTCAAGTTCAGCCACAAGACGCTGAGCGGAATCAACAAAATTTATATCCTATAGCTCTCCTACCGCCGAGCTGCTACCGCAAAGATAGCGGTCTAGGGTCGAACACGGATGGGTTTTCATCCTAGGAATGATTTGTATAAGTGTGAAAAGGTAAGGCTTTCTATTTGGATTTTTTCGATTGCTTCAAAACAAGAAGTATTTTGAAAACTCGAATAACTGTAAAGACCGAAGTAAAGTGTGAAAAGGGTAACTTTTAAGATTGAGGTCACTAACTTGATAACATAGGGCAAACAAGTGTCTCGGTTTTAATCCTCGCATTATGACAAGCAACCTATAGTCCAAGTCAATCCTGATTTGTTAACTAGCAAACCTAACCCTAGAATCACTCCTTTATTCGAAATAACACAGTAACATGCATCTACAAACTCTTTCGCTTAAAAACCCTAACATTCAACATCATTTCACGGGCCAGAAGACCATCTAAAAACCACAAGGTATCTAGCAATAAGTATACACTGTATCCTAAAGCATGGTAAGTATCGCCAAATTAATGACATTAAATGATATTCATCCCTAGTTTGAGAAGATTGAGCCATAAAATACAAAGACTGTGAGCATTCAACACATGAGGACAACCTGCAACTGCCCCACAACCAAGCTAGCTACCTTCCTCAAAGAAAAGAGGTTTAGCTACATCTCTTGAGTCATTGATCCAAGAGGGTTGTTTGCAGCTCAGAAAATGAGAGAAAGAGAGAGAGAAGAGAAAGGAAACTTAACTGAGTCATGGAAGATATTTACATAAAAACAGAAAATGTGCCCAAAAGATTTCTCTCCAATTTCTTGCTCGGTTACAAAAACTATGGGGTTTATATAGGGCCACCCATTTATGTGAAACTCACACAAAGCCTAACATTTTGGTCAACAGGACAAGGAGTAATACACCAAAATGAAGTCGGTTTGCATTAATTACAAAAGTATGACAAGGCAGTGAATTTCGCTAGGCAAAAAAATTTCGCTATGTAGCGAAAATTTCGCTAGTTAGCGAAAATTTCGCTAGGTAGCGAAATCACCAAGATAGCGAAATCAGAAAATTTCGCTAGGGCATTTGCAATTCTCAAGCATAGCGAAATCTCGCTAGCTTAGCGAATTTCAGTGATAGCTAAATCCAGATTTTTTCGCTAGGAACAAGCAGAAATAAACTCGGGTCTAGCTTAAATTCACTCGCTTAGATTGCTAAATTTTCGCTATGATTGCGAATTTTCGCAATCCCAAATAAATTTTCGCAACTTTAGCGAAATTCCTCGAATTGCTGATCTTCACGCATTGCCTACTACCTCTCTTCGCACCAACTTTTATCACTTTGCCTTCATTCTTCTTTTTGATTTTTGGTATGTTTGATGGTCACAATTGAGTTCAATCTTCATGGTTCATCACTTACATCGATATTGAACTCCCAAAGTACGCAAAACCCGCAAACAACCAAAAATAACCCTAAACGGCATGTTCATACAAGAACACCCGAACACTTCACGGCATAATTGATAGATTAGTGCTCAAAAGCACCTAAACCCATCTCGATATAGGCTCAAAATAGTACTGGTATTAATCGTAGACCGGACTAGATCTACCTTGAGTAGTGTGCGTAGTATGTGAATGTTTTCCGTATTTAGTTACCCGACTACCTCCACATCGGGATGTGACTTATTGAGTTACACCCTAAGTACTCTTGCCCATCTCTATGACTCCACATGATGGCACCTGAGTTGTAAGAACCTGTGAGCCCACTTACAAGAGTTATCGACGGGGTGGTTCATTGTGACCGAGCACTTCACCATGGGGCGCTCTGGTTCTGTTTGCGAAAAAGGAAGGACAAGACCCTTCGACTATGCATTAACTATAGGCAATTGAACAGGGTTACAATCAATAATCGGTACCCATTACCGAGGATTGACGATTTGTTTGATCAGTTGAGAGGAGCGCGAGTCTACTCCAAGATGTGACCGCATCGTTACCATCACCGAGGTCAGGATACGTATATCCCTAAGAATAACGCTAGGACGCTAAGCATGGCACTTTGAGCTTACTATGATGCCCTTTAGATTTGACGAACGCACCAACAAGATTCATGGACCTCATGCATAGGGTATTCCAACCCTATTTAGACTCCGCTTGTCGAAACAGGATGACATTTGATCTACTCCTAGTTAGAGCGTGGAGCATGGGCACAATTTTGAGGATCATTTTACAGCTTGAGCCAGAGACAATTATTATACGCAAAGTTCAGTAAGTGAGAGTTTTGGCTTACTGAGGTGAGATTTTTGAGACACATGGTGTCAGCATCAAGAGTGTCACGACCCAAGGTCGAGACAAAGGATTTAGTCGGGAGAGACCGAATGTCAATCTTCGAGATACGTAGTTTCTTGGGATTGACTGAGTATTACAAGAGATTCGAAAATGGGTTGAAGTTGTCCATTCGGGACAGGATCGTAGGACTTCGCCTACGGGACATGGACTCCATGGTTGGGACGATCCTGACCATAGAGAGAGAGATCGAGGGTGCTCCTGAGCACTGTGGATGCGAAAGGCAAGGTCGGCAGGAGGATCACCTCTTCTTCTAGTTCGAAGAGGCAGTAAGACTGGCTTCACATGACTTTCAAGACTAGGCCAAGATCGGGCGGTTAGTCAGCAGTAAGGTGTGATATGTGTTATTTCACGACAGTTTTGGGCATGTGAGATTGATCACTTCAGAGACGTAGATCCCAAGACTTTGGGACAAAGACAGTCCCAATTAGTCGAGAATAGGAGAAAGATACGCACTATTCCTCCACACCCTAGTGAGGGTTAGAGGAACCCCGCTTCAGCTTCGGGATGTTATACACCTATCAACAGAGCAGGCGAGGGGCCGCAGGTGGGTCAAGTCGTGACGTATCAGTTACGCAATGAAGCGAGTGGAATTTGTGAGGTAGACATATTGTTGTTGACGTCGCTTGACATGGATGAGTTGGACAACCATCAAAGTCGGCACTGAGACCTTAGCCGGGTTGTCATACCCGACACGGCATTGGATTTGGGCTTATAGGTTAAGGCCTTTAAAGAAGCCAAGTATAGATGTTCTTCCCTAAGATGTAGGGTGAGAGTTGACCTGATAGGTCGGGATTATGAGTGAGAGATCTCTGAGATTCTGCTCATGGTGGACCTCGGGATTGGGTGTCACAAAGATGGCACATTTGCGCTTGTGTGCACTGCAACACGCATTGAGTCGGGTGTGGGTGCACGGTATTAGCTATTCACCAAATTTCAGCAGGTTGAGTTTGTCTTTAGATCATGTCCACGAAGACTCATAGTTCGTTCAAGAAATGGAGAGTAATTAGAGTGTGTCAGGGGCAAAGCAAAAGGGGGTCGTTAATCCTCTAAGGTGAGAACCCGGAGTTAGGGTAAGAGACCCGGGAGATATCCCACTTCTATGGGAATGTAATGTGCCCGGCGTGTCGAAGAAGTATGTTGCCTAAGATGAAAACACACGGACAGGTTATCGTGTAGACTTAAAGTTGAATGATATGAGTCGGGAGTGACTCGAGATTTGGATACCCATTGAAATCATATTGCGTTGGTGAGCCCCAAGAAGGACTCTAAGATATGGATTAACACCACATGGACTAGGTTGACAAATTCATTAGATTGTCGTTGATTGTGACCTCGAAGGTCGGCACACACCAAGCGAGGGTCACAGTAGTGGATACGTGTCGCACGGATTATACACAGTGTTAGAGGACACGCTACGAGCACATGTCCCGAGTCATGTTTAGCGAAAGCAATTGCCCCCAGGAATTCGCCACAACAATAGTCACGCGAGCATACGCATGGCACCGTATGAGGCATCAGATGTGAGGCCACGTAGTCACCGTTAGGTTTGACAGAGGTGGGAGAGGATCCATCACGGGTCCTAATATGACTAGAGACACCTTCGAGAAGGTGAGCTTGATACCAAAAGCCGCCTTCCTCAAGGCCCGAGCCGCGAAGAGCTATGCGGATGTGAGACGTCGAATCTCCTAGAGTTCGAGGTCAGATCACGTTTTCAAGGTGATGCCTAAGAAAATGAGGGTCGTTCTAAGCGGGGAAGTTATTGCCGAGATTCGGGAGCCTTCGAGATACTCGAGAGGATAGGTATTGTAGCTGCATCGGGCTCGCTTTACCGCCCAAGATATCGGGTGTCCGCTATTTACTCCATGCCCGGCGATACCCGATCCAGCCATGTGCGATCGGGGATGATAGAGATTGACAATCGATGGACCTTGGCGCGGACCGCGATAAAACATTTTAGATAGCCGTGATCAGGTTAGTTTGCGACGCTGAAGACCGTGAGGCTAGTGAGAGTGCTATGGCGGCACTACTGAGCGAGGAGTCAACGTGGGGAGCGAGGACACGATGCGGCCATCTATCCCTTCTGTTTAGGATGACTGCACGTAGTTTAGTCGCTTAAAGATTGAATGACTCTCTTTACACGCACGGTAGAGTGCATACTTGCATATGCATGTGTTTGATTGTGATCGGTCTGTACTGGGATCTAAATTTCTTAGCGATGGAACGTAGCACTCGAGAAATTCCAAATTTTGGAAAAAGGGCACAATCGTAATTTCGTTAAAAAAAAATTGTTATTTCGGCTAAAAAAATCCTTAATTTATTCTCTAGATCTCGGATGATGAAACGGATTTCACCGTTGGAATCGTCTCGGAAAATCTAGTTAGCACGTAAATTTCTCGTAATATTCCTGGCACGTTTGAGTTGGCACGCTGCGCATCACGCCGTGCCATAAAAACGACGATACGACGAGCCACATATAACAAGTACTCATGTACCATAAGTGGTATGAGTAGAAAAATGACGAAAATGGACGGCCGAGATAGTGCCGAATGTCAAAACTAGAGAAAGAAGGGAATTAATTGATTTAATTGGATTAAATGGCATTAAAGGACATGTGAACAGTGGAGGTCTTCTTCTCCAAATGATAAAAGAAGCAAAAACGGGCAGAACATGGGGGATACAGAGAGCAGCATATTGAGAGATTTTTAGAGAGAGAGAGCACTTTCTCTAGGGACATTCACATCCACCGGCCGGCGCCTTCTGACAAGAAGGAAAGACGCTTCACGCAGCGCTTCACGCGTGACTGATTTGTGGAGTTTTTGACAAAATCCAAGGTGTGGGTTTCTCCTACTTGAGTTTCTCTTATTCTATCAAGTATTTTACGAATGTTTGAGTTGAATGAGCCCGTGAGGGGCCGTTTGATCGGTCCCAAAACTTGGGACCGAATTGTTAGAAATTTTTTGGGATTTTTCTTACCATCCGTGACAGTCCAGAAAATTTAGTGGAGTAAAGGGCTGTTTGGGTTGATTTAAGTGTACATTCATGTGTAAATCATGTGTTGGTTTGATTGAGGCCGGAAATGGCCGTGAAACCCGGGTTCACAAAGTGAACCGATGATTTGTGATTTTCCGGGAATAGTAACCGAGGGTTTCGCTATTCCCGAATCAATAAATTGTTCGTGTTTGATCATTAGCCCAAGTGAGATAATTTTGATGTGATAAAATGTATAATTACATAACATGATTTGGCAGGATTTGAATTACGCGAAAGATATTCACGTATATATATTTGCATGATTGCACTCTTATTAACCAAGCATATTACGCATTCCATATGCACCTAACACCCTAGATTATAGAGCGGCCGCACGGTATTTAGCCTCTGTTAAAATTGGGTTTCGGTGGTTGTCTAAAAATATTAATTATCTGAGTGGTAATAAATTAAAAATATCAATCAAGCCGGAGCGGCCCACCTGATATTCATCGAGGGTAGTCCATTAAACAAATAATATATCAATCGCCGTAGCGCCTAATTGATATATATATACATCGGAGAAAGAGTCCATTAACAAATAATATATCATCCGCTGAGCGCCCAATTGATATACACACTGGAGGGTTGTCCACAACAAACAAAATAATAATTTTCACGAGGCTTAGGGCGAGTATGAAGGAGTCGGTGAGGACGATCCGAAATACTACGTAGACATTCAAGTAGATCATACATTTGCTTGAATGTGCTTACTGAACATCAGACCGCACTTAGGTAGTGAGTAGCCCACTGTACATTCCACTATCGAGCATTAGCTCACCCCCGTCGAGGGATATTATTTTACGTGGAGCGGTGAGAGGGACTCGCCTCATCTCTAGAGACCGAGGATTAGAAGAAAGACGGGTTGTGGCTTTGATGTATACATGTATTCGAACTACGGTTTAATGTATGTATCAGATAAGAGTATAAACATATTAACTCTTGTAACTATCGGGTATATAGTCGATTCATAGTTGGCATGTATATTGCGTGTTGCTTATGCGCCTGGGCGGTCAGACAGATATATTGGATTATATTGACCGTTTAGCACGGTGTTTATGCAAGTTCCTCAGATTTGGGCAGAGCTCCTCGTACAAAGGAGACTTCGCCCCTCGATTCGTGAAAATGCCTGTCACCCGACATTCACGAGTATTCGCGGCCGACGGGTAGTCAACGGGACCCTGCTCAGCGCCACGGCAACATTTGGTCACACCCCACCCCTACTAGCGGTGTGTGCCGCCATCCCACAAAACCCCCACCGCTACTTTCAACGACCAGAGAATCCCGAAGCCGGCCGTTGCTTGCTGAAAACCCATATAAAATTTTTCTTTCTAAAACTTATGATTTTATAAATTTTGAAGATAACAACAAAAGATACGTGACATATCCCAAACCTGTATATACAAGCACTTTTCAAAATATGGCAACCAACACACTCTTTCAAAGAACTCGCTCTTCATCACATTTTCACAATACGTTCATGTACATACATATGCTCAACTGTACAAATTCCAAATTATTTCCTTACATAAGTTATTTAATACATCACTAATACAAAAGTCAGGAGAATCCTAATATGCTCCAACATCTGACGTGCATGTACTTGGAAAATAGTTTTTAACACAGGAAAATAATGAGGTAAACGAGCTCAGTGAGTGTATGCTTTATAAAATGTTTGTTTTTCCTGAAAATATCTCAAAACTGTAAAACTCTCTTTTACAAGATATTTTCCAAACCTTTCGCTATTTCATTTTACTTTTTAAAAGTTTCTAAGACTTTTCATAACTTGCTTGCTTTAAAAAGTTTATAAAATTTTTCATATACGCTGAGCTGGCTTCGACCGCTGCTTAAAAGCTTTCTAAAACTTTTCAAAACTGCTTGTTGCGGTTTAAAAGTTTATAAAACTTTTTAGAAACTCGCTGTTTGCTTTACCTTGCTTTTACTTTTAAAAAGTTTATGTACCATAATCTCGCTATTGCTTACTCAAGCTTGCTTTTTAAAAGTTTATAAACTTTTCTTTATGAACATCGGGAGCCCTGCCTATCCGCTGTTTTAAAAGTTTATAAAACTTTTAATAAACACGGGAGCCTAGGCTCAACAACTTGCTTTAAAAGTTTCTAAAACTTTTCATAAATGCGGGAGCTTGGGCTTCAACCGCTTGCTTTAAAATAAACACGGGAGCCTGGGCTCAACCGCTTGCTTTAAAATAAACACGGGAGCCTGGGCTCAACCGTGTACCGCTTGAGCGATTCCAAAACCTGGTGAAAATGTTTATAAATCAAGATCAACCACTGTGAGGCCTTTTTTCGTTGGTCGGTTCCAGTAAACACGGAGTCCGGGCTTCAACCGTGCCGATGAAAAGGACCTGGGTCCGCATCACCTAGGTGGAAGAGCCTTGGCTCAATTCCCCTTTTCCGGTAAATATAGTGGAATGACCTTGGTCTACATCACCATAATCTAGCTAGCGCGCTAACCCTATATACTCCAGTACGTGCCACGGTCTCCTTTAAATGTCATGATGCATGAACTAAGTTTGCCAACTGTGCAAATCTAAATGCATGAAATGATGTCCTAACACCGTACAGACGCACTTAATACCTCCGACCAGATGCCGCTTAAAACTGCGATTTTCGCTGTACTGCTTTTTAAAATATACTGCCACAAAACATTCGCGAACTATTCAAAACCATTGTTTGCTTGAAATATGGTTTGATAATTCAAAACCATTGCTTGCTTGAAATATGGTTTGATAATTCAAAACCATTGCTTGCTTACTAAAACTCATTGCTTACTTGTTTTTCAAATATGGTTTAAAATCAAATCATTGCTTGTTTGCTTGCTTTCTAAATCACATTGCTTGCTTGCTTTTCAAATATGGTTTACAATCAAAACCATTGCTTGCTTGAAATATGGTTTAATACTTTAAATCATAACATAACAAATAAGAACTCATTTATAACAAGATAATTAAGATTTAAAAATGTAGCTAGAATTACTCGCTTTTACACTAATTGAGCACGACCCAATTTCTCCCGCCTTTGCTATTACCCTACACATTCGATGTATTGGGATCACACACGTCACAACCAAGCAATTTGCATAATTTGGTGCTACAATTAAATTTTCAGAAAATATAAATTCAAATGTCATTCACAAAGATATTTCGCCAGATTCTAGACTCCGCTGAATTTCCATGTGAGTCTAAAAACAATCCTCGAAAACATCAAAATTCCTGGTCTGATCAGTTCGAATAAAATCCCGGAATTTTAACTCGAATCGTCCGAAATTAGCCCCAAATTAGCCCGATCATCCAAAATAGTCCAAAATTCCTAAAATTCCTATACTCAATCCAAAATTTGGGACTAAAATTTACGGCCTCTCACGCCGTGCTCTAAGAAATTCAAGAATTACACACTAGGCTCGAAATAACACAAGTAAGAAAATTTCCTACCTTCAAGTTTGACGAAACGCAAGATATTTGCTCCTACGCGCAGGTCTCGGTCAAAGATGCACTCAACTTGTTTCTACCCGATAAAATCTACTTCGGGTCCGATTTTTCAGAATACGGTAAACGAAAGAGAAAAAAAAAAAACAAATCTCTCTCTCTAATTTCACGCCATTCATCATTTTTGACTTTTGATGTTTTGATTTTATCTTCTTAATTATTATTATTATTATTATTATTCTTGGGACATAACTTATATTACTTTTTATTCGTGATATGTTTATCCCAAAATTTTATTTTCGCTTCAATTCTTTTAAATGAACTTAACTCAAACCATTTTCTAACTTCCGGTATTTTCGTAAAAACTCATTCCGAAGTCATCAAGGATGATCACCCGTAATAGAAATATTCTCGAATTGCTCAAAATTCAAGAAACTTTAATTTGGGTCACTAGATTCATGAGTCGAATTTAACGGCACAATCCATTTCGTCATCCGGCATCTTAATTTTCGACTTCCCGAACCATTACGACAATTCTTTATTATTATTATTCTTTAAAATTTACACTCAGATTTTCACCCTCCACTTTCCTTAATTGCAAAGCGGCACACGCTTCAAAACTTTATAATTTCATCCTTAAAAACAACTTTAAAAATACTACTACAAGACTCAAACAATTAAGTAGTTCTTAATACACATACGACCACTGCTACGATACCTGCACACCCTCTCGTGGACAAAAATACATTATTTATAAATTTTAGATGATTTATTTAAATATTAAGTGATATTTACGTTGTCAAAAAAACTGAGATTTAGAATAAAGGATTGTTTTGACGTTAGAATACATTGAATTTAAAAGGTCGTAGCAGTAAAATGAAGGCTCAACTAAGACTCCAAGCTCTATTCGCCTAAATTCCGACAAAGCCCACAGGCTACCGGCTTGAGTCGGGCCAGCCCGTTTAACCCACTTTAAATTTTTTATTTTTATTTTTATTTCTTTTTGAAATTATGTCTAAAGGCTAAAATAGTAAAATCTGGAACTTTTGAACAAAGGAAGGAGCACTAATCGACTAATCCCCTCCTTTTCATTTTGTGATTTTCTTCATTTTCAGTGTCCGGTTTCCACCAACAGACCTGTCGACACAATCATCTACAACACCGCTGTCAACAAGACTCGGAAAAACTACACCTTACCTAAAAATGTCAGCGCAAATCAGAGCAAGGGCAACAGTTGTATGCCTCTCTATCTTCCATCGCCAAACTATATATGTTAACGCCATTGAACAAGCCATCAAGACAGCCCCTCAGATGAAACAGAAACGGTCGAGGGCTTGCCGACTGAACGCACTACTGAGTGATCAGAGCTAGGGTCTAAAATCAAGAAGGTGATGAAGGAGAGAGGAGAGTCAGGAAAGAGGCAGATTTGTGGAGCGGAGTGATGGAAGAGATAAGCGAGATAGTGTGACCATAATTCAAAAGGTAGTGGGGACAACGTGGGTGGTGTTGGGCTTCATAGTCAGATCCAATGTTACATTACTCACAGTAAATGTTGTTTTGTCATAATTATTGAATAGAGTCTTTGCTGGTTAGGAATTTAGGATTTTTTTTGGGGTGTAAGGCTCATGCTTTTATTTATCCTGTTTACCCTGCAAATCTGCTTATGTTTTTGTTTTTGAAAGTCGGTTTGACTCACTGCCTGCGTAATGCCAAGTTGGGTTTATTAAATAGTCGGTTCGAATAAAATGAGTTAAAGTGACTCGATGGGTTGGATCAAATAAGGTACCAACCCTTTTCCCATCTCTAAAAAAATGATATTTTATTAATATTTATATAACAATATTTATTAATATATATATATATATATATATAACAATTAATCTATATAGTATTTAGATTGTTTATATTAGTATAGGAATAAACAATTAAAGATATTTATCCTATTAGTATAGTAATAAATTCACTAACAATAAAAACAATTAAAGATATTCCATACATCCGATAAAGTATTTCAATTTCAATTTTTTATTGTTGTCAATTTATTATTCAAATTTTAAAAAAATTATTATTCATATTTTATAAGGTTAACATTGTCTCTGAAGTTTAAAGTATAAGTAGTGGAAATTTTATTTCAATTAAGGGTAAATCATAATTTTCTAAATTAGACTCTTTTATAAGTATGACAAATTCCGTTTCTCAATGAGATTTGGAACTGCCTCCTCATTATGCCCATAGCTAGCCCTTAAGCACCGAGCTAAGTCTCATTGGTCAAGCTTCGTCTTTTTTTTTTTTTATTATTAAATTTATCAAGTAAATACGCGTTTGTGTTGTGACCATGACATGTCTCGAAATGCGGCTTCACAAGACACACTAAACGTTTTTAAGCCATAGCACCATTGTGTCGGAATGTCAACAAAGACTAAGAATCTTTATCACAAAACACACCGTATTCTTGCCGAACTCAAAGCACTCACCTAAATCAAATAATATCTAATTGTCTATTATTTGCATCATGTCAATAAAAAGATTTTTATATGTTAGTTTCAAAATCTAGAATGTAAATATCGTTTTCTATAAGTATAAAAATTATATTTATTTATTTATAGGATAAATTAGAAACAAATTGAATATTTCCACTTATTATTTGTTTATAGGATCTCCTATTTAAAAGGATTTGGAAGGTAAATTCTTGATAGTTAAAAGGTAACTTAAAATCTGTTATCTTTTAAATTAATTTTTATCCATGACCTAGTTACAAAATTTTATTCATTTTTTTCATTGTAGAATATTTTATTCCTAAAATATAATTTCTTTTTAATAAATATAATTACTATATATATATATATATATATATATATATATATATATATATATATATATATATATATATATATATATATTCTCCCATATTTTCACAGTATTAAAATAGAAAATATAAAGTTAATAAATATGAATTTGATACTAGTTAATTACAATAAAATAAATTATAATTTTTCAGATAAAAATGAACTTTCAACCACTATGATTCAAATAAAATGGTCCAAAAGGAAATATCAAAACTATAAAAAAATTCACATCAACATAAAAATTCAAATTATTAAAAACATAAATTCTTGATGGATTTATTATAAATTGGAAGATCAATAAAATGAGTAATTTTAATTTATGAAAACACACTATTTTAGAATTTTTTTTAATAATAAATAAAATAAAATAAAGGAAATGAAATATAAAAAGGGAAGGCAGAGGCGACAAAATTGAAAAATGAGGAGGGAAGGGAAAAAGGAAAGTTTGAGAAGAAATGGGAATAATCGTCATCCGCACATCTTCCTCAATCAAACGATGGAACAACTTCTAATTGTGATGAAGTTCTAGATAGTGCTATTATTCGACGTTGTGAACACCATATGGAGAGTTGGATTTATTATCGCTGGTTGGATTTGCAAAAAATGTCGTTTTTTTCCCAAATTTCTCTCCATTTTTCATATGACTTTTTATTTACTTTAAAAAATCTACATGAAAACTAGGTGAATTAATGAGTTGTAGGAATCTTCATATAGTGTGATATCAGTGGTCGATTTGACTTAATGGATCTTGGGTGCTTAGGTTCTTAGGTGTGATATTAGCTATGTGGTGAATGGGAAAAGGATGATGAGTTTATTCCCATGGTTTCAGTTGCAAGGTAGGCGACCAAGATATAATAATTTCCTTTATTAAGACTACCATTCCCCTAACTCCATCTTTGTTGCAAGCTTGGGGTTGTAAGGCTTAAGTGCATCTATGTTATTCCTTTTTATAGTTGAACACTGGAAGGATCTTGAAATGACTTGCAAAGGAAAACCTAAACCAGCTAGGTTGAATGGTTGTAAAACTAGTTCATGCCAATTCGACTATACTTGGAATAATTGTTCACTAGGTATTATATTACAAGGGAATAGAATTTAATTGTTTGATAACTTATAAATTTCTTACTTTAGATAAGATAATATTCTCCTGCATTTGTGTCTAAAAAAAAATATTCTCCTGCATTTGTGATATGAAAATTGAGGCAAATCTTTTAAATATTTTTTTTTTGATAAGTAAATTGAACAGTATATTATCAAAAAAGAGAAATAGCCAAGAACCCTACAATATAAAGGAAGTATACAAGGAGGGGTAGGTCTGTACAAAAAAATATGTCAAATACGGCACACAAAAGAATTTGTGATAGATGCTTTAGTTGTCATGGCATGATAGAAAGTGGTCTCTTAAATGATAGAGGCTTTTGAAGTTTGATATCTCATTTTCTCTGCACTGTGGAGTTTGAATTTGTAATGCGATGAATATCTTTTGATTTGGTATTATAATTCATGATTCTGAGTTTAATTAGGTTCGAGTGGGATCTTTCTAATTAAAATATTCATAAGAAAGTTGTTAAAATATTGAGTGGGAGCTTCTCCAAACTTCTAGGACTCACCTAAGATGTACAAGCCCAATCGAAACCTTTAGACCTCCAAGAATCTTAATTTGAATTATAACAAAAAGTTTTCCAATTAATTTAAGATCTTCTTTGATACATTCACTTCATCCTTCTTGATCAATTTATTTTTCTTTCTACCAATTGCTATCTGGTAATCATTGACCTCCCATGTTGATTTCTGGACAAATGACTAGCTATTCTCTGTAATGACTGTCTAAAGGCCCAAATCACAAATCCTCTCTTCTCTAAAAGACCAATTATAATCGATATTGCTCCTAAGCTCACAAGATCATCATCTCAGATATTTGATGTTCATCTTTTGTTTATGACATAATTATTTCTCCTTTAAATTTCTACACTAGGCATGTTTCTTTTATTCGTCTGATGTTAGTGTCTCTGTTCTATCATTTTGGTGTGGCTAATGTAGTTTTTTTAATATGTTTATGGGTATCACTTTTCTATCGTATGGGTGTGGCTAATATAGTTTTTAACATGTTTATGTGTGACGCCCCAAAACTGGGGTGTCCGTTGACAACCCGTCAACCTGCGGAATACTAGTGGATGTCGGGTAACCCGACACCACTCACGAAAATCGGGCAGGTCTCCTCAGACAAGTGAGCTCACCCAGCGCACAAACCTATCCCAACAATCAACAACAACCACACCGGTCCACATGCGGCAAACAGCCACTGGGGCCCACGACGCATCGCAAAAATATATAATAACTATATACAATAGTTCAAGAGTTAATAAATCACTCTTAATCCAACATATATTAAAATGTACCATTTCTAATACATGTTATACAAAAGTCTCTACCAAAGCCACAACCCGGCTTTCTTCTAAACGCGGCCTCTGGTGAGCGTCGTCCTCCTGTACACTCCTTGTACCTGAAATAGTGATCTATCGACAAGGTGAGCAAAGCCCAGTAGTGATAATTTCCTACATGGGTTACTCCCACCTAAGTGCACATGTCATGGCAAAACAATCACATCCAAGAAATTACATGAACCTACTCGAATGTCTACATGCCCAATCCCATGTCTACATGCCCAATCCCATGTCCCGAGTCCTCACTGACTCCCTCACACATGCCTAAGCCAAATGCGAGTTAAAATATCCAACTTTCAAAACAAAAGTTTTTTGTTCTCGAAAACTTGCTACCGAGTTTCGGTAAAATATATTGGACTACCCTCCGAGGCGAATTGCTGGATAACGCTCCGAAACAATCATGGTCCTCATCCGAAGTGATCTGTTGGACGACTCTCCAAGGCAATTCTTCGGAAAATCTTCCGTCGAAATTCATTTCACAAACGTTTTCGTTTTTGTTTTCTCTCATGTCATGCACTCACTCCTAATATTTTAGGGTGCCCCAGTGCATATGGAATGCATGATGTCAATCCCAACAAACTCATGATAATATATAAAACATGTATATACAAGCATAATTAATCCACATAAATCATGTTATGCAAATTCACAATCAATAACACCAAAATTAGCTCACATGGGCTAATTAACAAACACAAGCAATTCATTTTGAATCACTCAAGATCCAAAACCATATCCAGTAACGAGACATTGAGTCACGTGAATGCGAACCTCTTGCTGGTAATCATCATCGTCACACACTAAGATTTTCACTGTCACCTTTAGATCAAACACTGCCATCCAGTTCAAATGATCCTAATCATTTAAATGGCTCTTAGCCAAAGAATAACACAAGTAGGAAAAGATCCCTACCTCTTGGAGTTGTCGGAACTTCACCAAATCGGTGTCCACGCGTATCCCTCGCCGCGTAGAACAGCTTTGCTTCTCGGCCCGAAGCGAACCGACGGTCTGAACGACGGGAAATCTAGAGAGAAGACACTCTCTCTCTCTAAAACTTCAAATCTCAGCCCACTGCACGTTCTGCCCATTTTTGGCTCTCAAAATGAAGAAGATGAACACTATTTGCTTTTGTCTTTATTCTCATTAACATTTGCAAAAATTCTCATCTTGTCTCTTCATCTTGATTTTGACACTTGGCTTAATCTAAGTCATTCATTCCCATTATCTCTAATCATGCAATTACGTGTCACATGAAATGATGCAGTAGGTGACTTTTGTCACATCATGTCTTCCACGAGCCAGACACGGCACTCGACACTCGAAAAATGGAATTTCCTACCGTCCTGCATTCCGACGCGTGGGTAGCTAGATTTCGCGAGACGATTCCAACGGTGAAGTTCGTTTAGTCATCCGAGATCTAGAAAATTTTCAAATTTTTACCAAAATTACAGTTTTCCCATTTTTCAGAAAATTGGAATTTTCTCAAGTCTTACATTCTCCCCTCCTTAAAAGGAATTTCGTCCTGAAATTCTATACAATTACTACGAATCACATGTATATGCAACGTGCACTATACCATGCATGTAAACTAGTCATTTAGGTATTAAACGACTAAACCACGTACCTTCATCCCTAAACAAGAAGGGATAGGTGGCCCGCATCGTGTCCTCGCGCTCCCACGTTTACTCCTCCACTCCACGGTGCTGCCATAGCACCCTCACTAGCCTCACGGTCTTGCGTCACAAAACCTGATCCCAGCTATCCATAATGCACACTAGTCCCTCCTCGAAGGTCCCATAAGTGTCAACCTTAATCTCTCCCCAATCCACTACATGAGCTGGATCTGGAGTGTACCTCCTGAGCATGGAGACTTGAAATACCTCGTGGACACCTGACATGCTAGGCGGTAAAGCCAACCTAAGACGCCACAAGGCTCACCCTCTCGAGTATCTCGGCGGGTCCACGAACCTCGGCGATAACCACGCGTCATTTAACCCTCGACCACCTCTCTGCAGCATCACCTTTAAGAAGACGTGATCTCCAACCTTGAACTCTAAGGGTCGATGACGCACACGCATAGCTCTTTGCTCCGCCTAAGCCGTGGAGAAGACGCCGTCGTATCAAGCTCACCTTCGAGGTGTCTCTAATCAAATCAGACCCGCTGATGGAGCTCTCTCCCCACCTCGGTCCAACATATCGCGATCTACGGCCTCCACAATGCCTCATATGGTGCCATCGCATACCCCGCCTCGATAACCGGCTTGTTATAGGTGAATTCCACTAAGGCCAAATGCTCTTCCCAACTATCCTTATGATCCAGACGCATGCTCGCAGTACGTCCTCTAACACTGTGAGAATCCTCTCTCGACGACCATTCGTCTCGCGGTGGAAAGTTGTACCCATGGTCAAACTCAGAAGCCCATAGCCTTCGGAAACTCTTCCAAAAGTGCGTCAAAATGCAATTCCTATCCGACTCTATGGATACCGTACTCCATGTGTCGGACTATCTTCTAATGTACAACCGTCTGAATCTCTCCCATTGTGAAGCGTCATCCGCACGCTTTAAAATGCGCCGACTTCGCAGCTTCCGGGCCCTCTATCACCCATACCGCACATGTCTCGCGGTGTCCGCGGTGCGGGTCACAAAACTATCAGGACGCAGTTCCCACTTCCACCTCGCCCACCTCTAATGGCTGAAGTAGTTCCCGCCGGCTTCTCGGTGCCTCAACTCCACCGCCGACAGACGAGACATCGTCGAACAAAGTCCTCTACGTGTCTTTAATCCCGGGCCTCCAAGAGGTACCGGGCGATAATGATCCTAGTACATCTTCGTGCCACCTGGATGCACAGCAAATCGAGAGTAGTGAAACTCCTTGAGAATCTCCTCTCTCAAATTGGTCATTGATGAGCTTAAAAGTCATCCATTTTCAGTCCATTTTTATGATTGATTTCTATCTAAAAAAGACTGATTTATGTTCATAAATATTGAATAACTCACCAAACTCCGCGCATTGAAATTCAAGAGAAAGAGGATATTGCAAGAAAAGGAGCGTAAACCGGCTGAGCAGAATGACACGATCGCCGAATGATGTTGCAACAGAGAAATGCACGAGGAAGAAAGGACCTGTTGTAGCGACGCCTTGACAAAGGATGAAGAACACATCAAGGTCGCGAACCACAAAACCCGCCGCGACATAAGGGAAACTGGCGAACGGCAGCAGTCGCAAATGTAAACTCCAAGTCAGGCAACCATAAATTAATGAAGAATAAAGATATGATGTCGCAACACACCGGCGTCACGGCGTAATCAAGGTCGAGCGTGACATTGGTAACGTGACACCGACAGAAGCTGCGACATAAGATTTTCAAGAGACTAACATAGAGGTCGCGATATCTAAGAGGTCGCGATATCAACATCGAATAAGATGTCACACGTCATTCGGTCGCATATCGCTTGCAGTAAATTATACGCGACATCGCTTGCAAGGGAATTAAGGTCGCGACGATTTAGTGTCGCTGACATTAGTTGCAAAGAACTAAGGTCGCTGACGCCATCCGGTCGCGACATCGCCAGGTAAAGGAATTAAGGTCGCGATGTCATTCGTCGCGACATCGCCAGAAAGAACTAAGGTCGCGACGCCATTTGCCGTCGCGACATCGCCATACAGCAAAGTCACGACATCATTTAACGCCGCCGACATCGCATCCGCGGGATGCTAGCGCAAGTCGCGACCAAATAAAGCTTCGTGGACGAGCCGAGACAACCGGAGGTCGCGACAAAGAATCGAGGCCTTAATATTAACAAACCAAATGGGCCAATTAACTAAATCCACAAGGATGTGCATCAGTTAGGGCCCAACTAACCTCTATAAATGCAATCGCTATCGAAGGAAAGCACTACGCTTCAAAAGAGAGATCCGTAGTCAAGACTTTGTATTTAATTTCTTTTCTTTGTTTTGCTTTTATTTTTATTAGCTTGTTATTTCGCTCAAATTCGATCTCGACGTTACGTTAAAGTAGAAGTTGAATCCAGAATTCTAATTCTTTCAAATTACTGCCTGGATTGTCTGAATTCCAAACAAATTTTGGAATTTGATTTCCGCCCGATTTACAAAGGGTTTTCTATCAAAGAAGCCATTGTAGGTGTAATCTAGTGATTTAGAAACCTACCTTTCATTGAATAGACTCGTTGTGAAAAATTATCTTCTCGCATAAATTTATCGGTTAATAACTATCGTTTGTAATCTACTGGTTTCAGTATTCCGTAATTGATCCCAATGTAAGCCTTTATACCCATAATAGGATTGTCTCATTGCTTTGATTTCCAGGAGGCCCTCTGAGTGACACAGAGAAGGAAATCCTGAGAGTGATGAACAATTTCTGAAATGTATGCGAATCTAATAATGGTGATCTAATGAGCTCTGTGAATTTAAATCGATAAATCCTCTTCTCACTTGAAATTGAGAATGAGTTGAACGACTTATCCATTTAAACAAGCAGAGAGTTCACCTCTATTCGAACAGTACGTTCAATCCCGTGTTAGCAAGGATCAACCATGAAATGATAAACTGCTCCAATTTGGAGGAAGAGAGTTCAAGAAGTGTAAACCTACAAGTGACTATGTATTAGGAGCAAAGGTTTACATCTATGTCTGCAGGTAAGGAAGTATTGAAAAAGAAAAATACCCAACAAGGCAACCCGTGACAAAGTAGTTATCTAACTCTCTCGTCTTCGAAAGAAACAGGGAAGATTAGATCATGAACAGTGGCGTATGGAGAGATCCAACTGCACTATCATATTCCTCGACGTGTTTAAATCTCGCGGGTTCATGAAGAAAAGTTGCAGAGTAGTCTACAGAATTGATGTTTCACAATAGCAAAGATTTTCAATGCTCCTTTAAAAAAAAAGATAACCTGCTCGCTCCGACTTGTTATTTAGATTTTCATTTTTAATTCATTTTTTCACTTTTCTTAGTTTTTATTATTTTAAGGTTTTCTAAGAATATTTCAATCACCTATCAAAGTCCAAATAGTATAAAGTTCAAGTAGTCGCAGTTGATTTGGTACCTTGAGATCTCAGGATCGATATCTAGACTTAACTAATTTACTACTTGTTCGAATTCGCATAATTCTGCAAGATCCTCGGATCAAACCGTAAAGAAAATGATTTACTCTAAGCAGAAAACAAATTTTTAATCAAGCATACAATAGATAAGGAACACAACAAACAAAAGTTTCATGGTATTATTGTCGGGGATTAGATAATAGTCCTTGCAATAACGCTATAAATTTGTATAGGTATTTTGGTCCATCACAGAAAGAGGTGAACAAGTTTTTGGCGCTCACAGGATCGAAAGAATTCGTGAATCAACATTCGACTAAAAAGCGAAATACTAGTTTGGACATAATTTATAAAAAGAAAATAGAAAATTTGCAAAATATGATTCAAAGCGCAGTTTAGCAAGCCACTCGAAATTTTTTGGAAGCTTTTCATGTTAAATACAATTTTTGGTATCATCGACTCCATTTGATCTCGCATATTATAATTCGTGATAATTCATGCACGTAGCTGTGAAGCTGAATTACTGCCACTAGACACTTAGATCGAAAGAACACTTAGAGTGCCTAAGAAAGGTTATGAGTGCAGAAATAGCGAGATGCATCAAAGATTGACAGGGCAACCAACCAGATCGCAAGAGAAGTACCTCAAGAGCGAGATACTATGGAGGACTTCTGGAGACCAGTTATCCAAGATGAATACTCAGCAGTGAGACAGCCAGCGATAGATGCTAACAATTTTGAGCTCAAGCCAGCCCTGATCACCATGGTTCAACAAAACCAATTCACAGGTCATCCCTCTGAAGATCCCAACGAACACTTGGGACGGTTTCTGAGAATGGCCAATACAGTTAAATTGAATGGTGTGAGACCAGAAGTTATTAAGCTGCAGCTGTTTCCATTCTCTTTAAGAGATATAGCTGCATCATGGTTTGACTCACTACCATATGGATCTGTTAATACATGGGAAGAGCTGATGGAAGCTTACCTGAGCAGATTCTTTCCTCCATCCCTCACTTCTGAACGAAGAGGGGAAATTACTACTAAACAGGAAAGATGAGAGATCAGACAATCAAGCTGGGAGAGAGATACGAGGTCGTCGAAGAGATGTCCCATGCACGATAAACCTAAAGACACAAATGGACACTTACTACTTCCATGAATTATACCACAAAAGGTATAATAGATGCAGCTTGCGGCGGAGCATTCAGAAGAAGAAGAGCAGAAGAAGCAAGACAGCTGATTGAGGATCTTGCTAAGTGCAACATGAGATCTCCTTCTGAATCCTCAGGGAGCAACATCCGAGCTAAAGGAAATGGAATGATTAAGCTAAACAAGATTTCTGCCATGGAGGCCAAGCTGGATGCATTGATGCATCGGTTGGATAAAAGAATGCACTATGCAAATGAGATAGGAGCAAGCAGCAGAAGGAAGAGTAAATAATGCCGAGGCGCTGAAGAGGGTTCCTATGCAACTGAGAAGGCTAACCATTCAACGAGCACGCAGCATATCATTTCGCCTAACCCCAACCTCGCTAACCCATTATACCCTAGCATTAAGGAACCATGAGAATTTCTCTTATGGTGGAGGAGCATAACACGTCCCAAGACATGGGAAAAATTTTCAGCATAGGTATGCTCCACCAAGGTTTCCAAAGTAAAGAAGAACAGGAGGCGTAAATGAATATCGTGGTCGCGGCTCGTACCTTTGAAGACCGTGATGTCGCAGCTCATGGGGAAAATAGAAAGTCGTTAAACTTCCATGAACAAAAGTTTGCGTAATTAGTTTAAAACCACTCAAATTTTTTTCGTGACAACCACCAATGCCTCTCTCAAGAACCTCGAGACACAAATAGTGGCACCTACCTCGACCCCGTTGTAATCAAATTAAAGATGCTTTTCCCAGTGACACGAAGAAAAATCCAAAAGACTGCATGGCAGTGCAGCTCAGAAGTGGGAAAGAATTAGAGAAGGAAAAGTCAGAGAAAGATGAAGGCAACAAGGGAGAAGGAAGCCTAGAAAATGCTGAGTCACTGGAGAAAGAAAGGAAGAAGGAGCAGCAACAAGAAGAAGAAAGAAGCAAGAAGAAAGCCCAGAACTCTATGCCTGCAGTCCCATTCCCGCAGAGACTGCAAAAGTCAAGGATAGAGGAGCAAACTTCAAGAAGTTTTTTGAAAACTTTCCGTGGCTGATATAAGCATGCCATTCACGTATGGTAACTCAAATGCCACTATATGCCAAATTCTGAAAGAAATTTTAAGCAAGAAGAGAAGATTTGCAAGAGAAGGAGTAGTGAATCTCGATGCTACTTGCAAAAGGATAAAGAAGAATTCTACCGTAGAAGATGAAAGACCCGTGAAGTTTCACCATTCCTTGCACCATTGAGGATTTGAAATCGTATGCCTTCAGGACTCCTGCAAGTATTAACTTAATGCCATTATCCTGCTGCAAGGAAATTAAGCTCGGGGGAGCGACTCCCACTAATTACCTCCGTGATGTGGCAGAGTAGAACAATGGCAAACCCGAAGGAGTCATTGAAGACATGCTTGTTAAGGTGAGGAAATTTGTTTTTCCCGTCGACTTTATCATCCTGCATATCAAGAAGATTCATTAAGTCCCTCTCGTCGCGAGCGCCATTCCTAGCAACTCGATCCGTTTAATAGGATATGCAAAGAGTTCTCACTCAGGTTGAGAAGAAGCAGTCGACTTCAATCGCCCAAAGTTTGAAGAATTTAGACACGTATAGGGGAAGATTACAAAGGTAGATGATGTCTATCTCAACAACTCGACAAGATATGATTGTAATACTCAACTTCCCTATCAATGAAAATGAGATGAATTTCCAGTATCTTGAAGGTGTTAATTCTGATTTTCCGCACATCAGTTTGCACTCTACCGAAAAGGTGTTGAGTCTTAAACAAAACAGCATGGACAATGGAGACAATAATGAAGAGAAGGAATTTCATCAAGAGACCAGTGCAGAAGGGCTAGTTTTAAAAGAATTGCCAAGTCATCTGAAGTATGCTTACTTAGAGCTACCAAAGAGTAAGCCAGTGATTATCTCTGCTAGACTCAGTGATGCTGAAGAACAAAAGCTGCTGAAAATTTTGAAGAATTATTAGGAGTCGATTGCTTGGTCCATAGATGAATTAAAGTGGTATCACCACAATATGCATGCACAAAATACCGCCGGAGGAAAATGCAAAACCATCTCTGCTGAACATCAAAGAAGACTGAACCCAGTCATGAAAGAAGTAGTCAGAAAGGAAGTGCTCAAATGGTTGAATGCTGGTTTTATTTATTAATCGACAAATCTGGTTAACACCCATGTGGTTCCTGGGCAAGGTGGGTTCATCAGATCCTAAATGAAAAAAATAAGTTAATTCCAACAAGAACAGTGATAGGATGGAGAGTATGTATCGACATCGAAACCCAACACAAAGAACCAGGAAAGATCATTTCTCGCTTTCATTGATCGATGTTAATGTGCTATGCGACAATCTCATTTTTGTTTCCTAGATGGATATTCCGGCTATAACCAGATTGCCATTGCACCTGAGGACCAGGAGAAAACCATCTCACATTTCTTACGCGACCTTTCGTCGTAAGGATGCCACTGGCTGCAATGCTCTCGCTACTTTTCGAGGTGTACGGCGTCCATGTTCTCGACGGTTGGAGGAGGTCATGGAGATTTTTATGGATGACTTCACAGTATATGGATCCAGTTTTGAGCATTGTCTAAACAACCTTGAAACAGTGCTTCAAAGATGCAAGGACAAACAACTAGCATTAAACTGGGAAAAGTGCCATTTCATGGTAACAGAAGGTATTGTTCTTATCGGGTGTACCCTCGCTACTGACTAGAAGTAGACCAATCAGCAGAGCTTCGACATCAAGACTCTTGCACCACACCGAATAGCAGTGCGGATAAGGAGTTTCTGGGGACATGTTGGATTCTATAGAAGATTCATCAAAGACTTCTCAAAAATAGCAAGACCATTATGACATCGAGAAAGACACAAGGTTTACTTGATGACTCCCGCAAGGCACCCTTTGAAGAAATCAAGATCAGATTATCACACCTATCATGGTCGCACTGCAATGGGACTCAAGGATTCAAAATAATGTGTACGCCGCGATTTCGCGAATGGAGCTGTATTGGGGCAAAGAAAAGAGAAGATATTCAGAGCCATATACTATGCTAGCAGACCTTCAATGAAGCCCAAGAAAACTATTCAACTACGGAAAAGGAGATGCTAGCCATAGTTTTTCTCAGTAGAAATTCAGGCATACATTTTGGGGGATCCCATATTATCATTCACACTGACCATGCAAGCTAATAAATATCCGATGCTCAAAAGGAAGCCAAACCAAGACTCCGATAAGGGGTGGGCGTTGTTACGCCAAGAGCGATATGGTAATTAAAGATAAGAAGGGTTGTGACAATGTGATAGCTGGATCACTTGTCCGCAGTAAAAAAGAAACAGCGTAAAGAGAGTGAGACAGACAACAGAGAACTTCCCAGATGAGCAACTGTTTCAATTGTCATTCCAACTCCCATGGTATGCTGATATCGTGAATTACTTGGCTTGTGGAGTAATTCCTCCGGAATTCAGCTACCAACAGAAAAGAAAGCTCAGACCGACAAAGAAGGCACATATCCGATGACCCATTGCTATTTAAAAGAGGTGCTGACATGATTATAAGAAGATGTGTGCTAGAGAGTGAACAATGCAAGATTGTGAATGAATGCCATGCATCACCATATGGGGGACATTTTTCCGGAGAAAGAACAGCTCACAAGATACTCCAATCGGGATTTTATTGGCCCACTAACTCGTGAGATCGTGGCCTACGGGCCAAATTATGTGATAGATGCCAAAAGATTTCCTAAATATCAAGAATGATAAATGAAATGCCCTACGCAGGCATATTGGTAGTAGCAAATTTTTGATATATGGGGATAGATTTTATAGACTTTTCCCACCATCATTTGAAACTCGTATATACTACTAGCAAAGTGATTATGTTTCCAACGATGGTTATCATTGTCTAAGGAATGACGCTTAACACGCTTAGAGTTTTCGCAAAGAACATTTTGGAGTGACTGAACTCTCAGATCATCATCAAGGACGGGGAAGCCACTTTGCAAACAAAATATTTGAAAAGCTCATGAGCAGGTATGGGATCAAACATATAATGAGCCTAGCGTATCACCCCCAGACTAATGGACAAGAAGAAATTTCCAATAGGGAGATTAAAAGGATCCTGGAAGAGACTGTAAGTTCAAGTAGAAATGATTGGTCTTCCAAACTCGATGATGCACTTTTGGGCTTACAGATCGCATTCAAACTCCCATTGGGATGTCCCGTAGTGGTCTTTTGGCAAACCATGTCACCTCCCTCTTGAACTGGAATACAAAGCCATGTGGGCCATCAAGAAGCTGAACTTCGATTTCAAAATTGCAAAGGAAGAGAGATTGCTCCAATTGAATGAACTAGAGGAACTGAGGAACGAAGCCTATGATAATGCTAGAATATACAAGGACAAGACAAAGAAATGACATGATCAAAGGATTCTGAGGAAAGAGTTCAGAGCAGGATCAAGTTCTGCTATTTAACTCCAGATTAAGATTATTTCCAAGGAAGTTGAAATCAAAATGGAGTGGACCATATACAGTGGTGTCAAGTACTACCTTTGGAGTAGTAACACTCAGATGCTGGGGAAGAATTCAAGGTTAATGGTCAAAGATCAAGCACTATCTCGTGAGGAGAGAAAAGGAAGAACTCTAGCCGGTGAATCGAGAGAGAGAAGGCTTAAAACAAATTTAGCCAGCCTAAGGACTCAAAATGGAGCAACTCATGGGAGGCAACCCATATAGATTTTGCTTCTTTATATAGACTTTGAAATTTTTTTAATTACTCGTTTTGAATTTTTTTAGTTCTAGTCATGATTTGTTAGGAATTGCTAGGTTAGTATTTGATCAATTTAATCCTTTTTGAAATTGTTACAGTATGCCGATGCAGAATCGAATGGCTCAGGTGAGAAGGAACAAACTCCAGAACGGCTCCAACACTTCATAGGAAAGAGCGACTTGAAAAAGAGTGTACTCTTTCTCCCTACATAAATTCGTGGAAAATTGAATAGAATACATGTTTGAATTGCTGTGTGGGAATGATTTAATGGATGCTAAGAATGTGCAAATTAATAAGGAGTGAAAAGTTGTTTGATCATCAAATTTAGGGCAAGTGCAGACTAAGTCGCGACCAGATTTTATGTCGCGACAGAAATTTGAGGTCAGAACTTAGTAAGAACTAAGGAAGAACAAGGGCAATGTGTCGCGACTAAAAGTTACGCCGCATGCAAATTGGAGGTCAATGGTAACTCAACTATGTCAGTGAAATTACTTTGTTGACCAAAAAGTGGGTAAATGCTAGATGTCGCAACTCGATGATAAATTGTCCCCACAAACTTACTTATGTCGCGACAAACAACATTAAGTCGTGACATAAGAGAAAATAGCCAGTCGGGCAACTTGTAAATTTGCTCTAAATTAATGTCACTATCACAATTGCAAATTCTGAAATTTAAGTCACACAAACGCAAATAAATGAAGTAATAAAGAGTCCACAATAATGATTGAATTGAAATTGTTGGAGAAACTCCTCCCACCACCATCTCCTCGCTAAATACAACTCTTCATCTTCGCCTACTCTCGTTTTTTTTTCAATTTTTGCAAACCCAGATCCAAAATTCTTCCTAAAACCGTCCGATTCTAAATGGCCGAACCTTCAACCCTCATCCAAACTGGAACGAATCCTAGAAGAGTATACTCAGCCCCGGTGAAGTTCGCCGTAAACCAACAAGGGAGAACCTACCGTCGGAACAACCAGAAGTTCAACCAGTTTCCAAGCAACAGAGAAAAAGGGGAAAAGACAAGCAGTAAGAAGGAGAGGAAGACGACCAGACGGGTTGCTTCTCCTCCGTCTGGAAGAAGTACTATGCCTAGAAGGGGTTTCGGTTTGAGAAAGAGGCTTCAAGACACCTCATCTCCCTTTCAAGGAACTTAATAGAACAAAGAGGCCGGGAAACTTCGTAGTTAATCAAAGTCCGATACGCAGCAAAGAGGGTTCAATCACCCAACCAGTAGGGAGAAAGGATAACTCTCGCTTATGTCGAGGAGTTCGTGTCGTATGGAGCCGGAAACCATCAACGAATGTACGTAATGGAAGGGCGTATTACGGATCCAAATACAAGAAGATAGTAGACAACCCTAACTCGTGAGAAGATTGCAAGAAAGTTGACAGACGGTAAAGTGAAATGGGGTCAAGGAAGGGGAGAGCAAAAGACCATAAACAGGGGAGATTTGACAGAAGAGGCAAAGGTATGGTTTTATTTCCTGGCTCTCTGTTATGGTTCCGACTAAGCATGTCTCGCACGGCACGGAACAAGAAGCAATCATTCTCTATGCTACGTCAAGGGTACAAGCTTAATGCTGGAGCAGTCATTGAAAACTCAATAATGAGATACCATGAAGGAATAAAGGGTTTGATCCTCACCCAAAGAACTATCACAAGGCTATGTTTGAGGGTCATGCAAGTGGAACTTGGGAAGAAGAATAAGAAGAGTGCCCCAAGGTTTCACTAACAACCCGACGGGAGTAAGCAAGGCCCAGAATCAAAAGAAAAGGTTATAATAGAAGCATATTCAAGAGAAGAAAATGAGAATGCAAGACAAGAAGAGGACAACCCTTCGTCAGTAGATAAAGAAGAAGATCCAAAAGCACATCCAGAAGGGAACACCTTTATGTTTGCAGAGGACAGAGAACAAGATGATAGAAGCCCTATAAATTTCTCAACCCCACTGGCCAGCTCTCCCCCTATCAGGAATAGAGATTTCAGAGAACATGGTGAAAGCTCTAGGGGAGCCCAAGGGAATAATCAAATAATGGAGATGCTCAGTTCCATTCAGAAGAGAATGGAAGAAAGAGAAAGGGAATGGAACATCCAACAAAAAATCTCGTAGAGTGAAGTGTATGAATTAGAGCTGAGAAGAAGAGATCAGCAATGGGAAGAAGAAATAAACAGAAGGGAAGAGCAGATGAAGGAGATTCTGGAGCATCAAGAGGAAAAATTCAAGAAGGAAATGGAGGAAAGAGATCACACCCAACAAGAAGCGTGTTGCCATGAGTCATTTTACAACAATCAAGATGATCGCGGATTCTCAACTCCTAATCATAAAGAAAGGACTCGCATCAGAAGCCAAAACTATGGAGCAGATCAGGGATTCAAATTCTCTACATGTCAATGTTCAAGGACTAGAGTAGAGGATGAAGGAAAGCATAAAGAGCTTGATGACAAAGATGCCTTTTAAGAAAAGTCCGGTTGGAAAATTCTGGATTTGATCAACAATCTTTCCAAATTTTAGAAGTCATGACTGAAATGGAGAACACGATGAACACGTTGGGGAAAAGACAAGATGATCTTAACAAAAAGGTTGATCTCACCAACAAATTGATCCTTGAAGAACAGATAGAGAGGGAGAATGACAAGAAGAAGAAGAGAACTGAAATGAAGTTTCCTAAATTCTCTCCTAATTTGGCTACCCTTGATCTCGATCCTCCCAACATCTTTTCTCCTCCCCCAAAAAGAAAAAAATAAATCTTCCCATTGATTTATCCTTCTCTTCCTCTCTTCCAGACTGTTATTCTCAACTCAGATCATATCATGAATAAAATAAGAAAATTTGTTAAAAAGGAAATGTTTGATGTTGTTTGAAGTTGATTGAGTTGTTACTTTTTTGGGCTTTCTTAATTAATAGAAGAATAACAAGATTTAGCTCGTGAAAATGTCGACATATCATAACTGAGCTAGTTGAAGTAGTTTGATTAGAAGATAGGCCTAAAAACAAATAATCATAGCACAAGTGTGGCGGTAATGGACATATACTTTAATAAATCAAATTTCATAATTGACTCAATTTAGCCGATGAGTCCAAGATAAAGGAAAGTCATACAATTGAAGGGAGCAAAAATATATTTTTGAGTTTGTAGTATAAACAAGAAGTTTCGAGGAACCCGGTGAACCTTAAATCAGTGTAACTCTCTCATCAATCAAGTGAGTCAAGGACATCCTAGTGGTTATCACGCTGATCAAACCGAATTCTAGAACTTGTTAGATTATTGATCAAGGCGAAATCCTAGGTGATACAACTAACAAGAAATGATGCAGGCCATCCTAGCGCAGTTTGAGCCATTCTAGCCACCCTTATTTATATGCTTCTGCATACACCTTAGTTCTTGAATTTGAGCCAAAACAATCCTTATCTTCAAAATAAGTCATTGAAATCCCAAGCAACTCTAGATAATTAATCCTCCAAGAAGAACCTCTGATTATCCAAAAATTCAAAGAAGGAGGAAGAGATAAAGTTTGGGGGAGTTTTTTTTTTGAGAACTAAAGGAGAAATACAAAAAAGGGTGAAGAGAGAAAGATCTAAAGTGTCACATCCCACTTTTATAGGCTGTGACCGGTGCTAGGGAATGGGTAGGCTTAAGGCCACCAAAACCCATAGCAAGTCTAAGTCCCATAATTTCTACCGAAAATTTGGCAAGACCTATTCGCTTTTACACCACTGACAAACTCGTTATTCGGCAATATCAATCTAAAATCTACTAATAATTAACTCAAAATCTCATATCATGATATTATCTCAAAATAACATAACAAATAGACCTCCGTGTCATCCACTACAAAACGACCTCAACGGTCTCATTAAAAATATCAATAAGGTTTCATCAAAAGCAAAATTTATCCAACTCAACTATTCAAAATTTATCGATTTAACCAAATATTTAACCCAATAACCAAGTTAATTCACCATGGAGCTCTTCGAAACTTAGACTTCATTCACCAAATAAACAAATAATAATCCATTACATGTTTCAAATGGAACTAAGTGGCTTTCAAGAAATGCCCGATTCTCCTTTCTCCTCGTCTACCTCGAAGCTGAGGAAATCAATCCGGGGTGAGATAACTCGTGAGTAAAATATATCACCATACTTGTGAGAGGCTAGGTACTCAAGGCCGCCACAAGGATGGTTGCTCAATCAATCAATCACCGTATTACAGGTTATGCAAACAAATAGCGGCAATATGAACAACAATATCAAATGAGATTTCAGAGGTTTGAAACACGTAAATATAGCTTCTCTAACATCAGAATCCAGACATTCCTTAACTTTATAATCGAACTGCAGACATTCCAACCAAAGATCCAGAGAATGGTCAGGTTCTACGCCAGAGTTTTACCACCTCTCTAGGAAGGCACCGCTTGCCCGCACCAGAGGGCAACAAAAGTAACTTAGCCTCGATGACCTCCCATCGCTAGGCTTTCGTGGATTCAATGACATTAACGACATAGTTATAGCTGACCGTACTCATGATGCAACAAGAGATAAACACAAAATACAATAAGAGTTAGCCGACCGTGCTCGCATGAATATTCATCAGACACGACTGTGCCATATGACAAATTCAATTCAATGAATGCTCAAGAATAAGGGTCTTAATCATAGTCAATTACTACGATCAAGTCAAACAATGAAAACACCGCTATACATTTCGAAGGTGCAAGTACGATGATATAAATTTACTCACCTCCCTATTAGTCCAGCTCAGCTAGGCTATTCACCCTGAACGTGTGAGCCTTCCCCAACTTCGTTTGCTATACCAATATTCATGCAAGAAAAGAAATATAAAGATAACGTCAAAATCATAACGAGCCATACCTTGTTATTCACCACTCAATTAGGTCAAGCAATCTCAAGGCTTCTCATTTACCTAACTTGAGCTTTTTATCAATTCTTTTTTAAAATCCCTTTACTTCTCCTTACCTTCAACATTCTGCCTTTTAACATCTAAATAATTCAATTTTAATATTCAATTTCACAACTAATTTCTATATCTAATGTTTAATCACTAAACTCGTTTTTTTTGCGTATTGCGCATCAGTTAGTATTTACATATCTTTCTCTCTACCGACGTTGAAAAGACTCAAACCAAGGAAAAAATTTCACTAACATCCATATATTTCCAATGATGTCAAATTGGCCCTAAATTCGTCCATTAGGTCTCCTATGATTCTGTCCAAGTCGGACCTTGAAACAGAAATCACATTCAATCGATTCAACCCTTAATTCCACCACTCACCACCTCAATTCATTCTAAATACATTTTCCCCAAATTTTAAACATACCAGACCTAATTCATACCTCTTAGGTCATATTCTATAGATTCAAAATGCAATGCAACCCAGCATGGCCACATTAGAACAATTAATTCATTCCAAACAGCCCCACTGGACCATCCAAACAACAACCATCAATTCAGCCCTTTCCTCCAATACAGACCATGCAAAACCAAAATTAAAACCATGGCGCTTTAATATACCTTCAGTCTCCCACCATGAAAAATCATGCTTATTCAAAGGAATTGGCTGCAACAAAATTTTCTTCCTTCCCCCGCCAGCTCGCTACGAATGGAGAACGAGGTTTCAAATTTTTTATTTTGTTTTGTGCTCGATTTTCTGAGGCCTAATATTTTTAAAATTAATTCAATATTGCACTTAACTCCTGGAGGTTTTCTTAAATTTGTTTAAGGCCCTGGGAATGATTAAAAATGTCTTTTGGTCTTTGGTCAACAAAATCTCGTTGACTTTTCCCCTACCCTGCTCACCTGCTCACATATTTTTTGCTTTTTTTTTATTCATGTATTTTCTATTAATTTTATTTTTATAAATATATATTTTGATCCTTAATTTATTCATAAAAATTCCATAATTTATTCATTCATTGGGTATTTTTGTAATTTATTTCGTCAATCGTCGTAATTTGACCTTACTATGCATATTTTTCCTAAAATTCCATTTAATTGGAGAAATACCCTAAAATTATTATAACCAAGGATGGACCTTAAAACACCTAAAAATTAAATCTATGAAAAAAATCATTTAAAAAAATGTTTAAAAGTTACATAAAAGGTGAGGATACAACGTAAAAGAAAGCTTAAAGGAAGTTAAGTTTTGTCTTCAGGGCTCAACTCTCAACAATTGTTTAAGGGTGTTTCAACACCTAGCACCCTAATGCCAATCGGTATGGAGCTACTAAACCAAAGCTCGCTAAGAGTGTTAGAAAGCCTAAAAAGGTCGTGCACTATTCCCGAAGGGTGACGAGAAAAAAAGTTCTAACAGTTAGAAGTACAAATGAGAAATGGGAATGAACAATTTTAAACAGAACAAATCAAGAAGATACCCCAAGGATGAAGTTTTGGGGAATCAACTAAAGAAGTTGAAAGGAAATGAAGGGCAGCAGTACAGTAAGAAAGGAGAAAGAGTCTGGGTAATCTTAACCTAAAAAAGTTTCATTCATCCTACCCATGACCCAAGCTCCGACATTACAGTTTTTCTCCTGAAAAAGAATTCGATTGATCTTGAAGTTAATACCTACATTAGTAGAGATCAATATGAACAACAAGCATATGGAATTTGGAAAATCTAGAAAGGATCAAAATTGTGAAGGACCTCAGAGGGTTAACTGACTCACTAAGAAAAGAGGAAGAAGACCAACCTACTTTTCAGCAGGATCAACTGACTATACTGTTTATAAAACAAATTCAACAATTTAGTTTTGTACACCGGATTGAGTAGTGACTAACCTTCATCTGGACTTGAAGCTAGATATACAGAAAAGAATGCAATTCAGTCTTTCTACTAAATTGGTTGCAACCGCAAACAATATAGAAAAAATGTTCTTTATTTGGAGGATAAACAAATCTTTCTTTTCTTTGCTTGGGGACAAGCAAAATTTAAGTTTGGGGGAGTTTGATGAGCTTAAAAGTCATCCATTTTCAGTCTATTTTTCTGATTGATTTCTATCTAAAAAAGACTGATTTATGTTCAGAAATGTTGAATAACTCACCAAACTGCTATGCAGCAGGAAATTCAAGAGAAAGAGATACGCAGCAAAGGAGCGTAAACCAGTCAGAGCAGATCAGACATCAACCTATCAATGATGCTGCAACAGGAGAGTCGCACGAGGAAGAAAGGACCTGTCAGAAGCGACCGACACAAAGGATGAAGAATCACATCAAGGTCGCAACCACAAAACTCCAGTCGCGACATAAGGGCAACTGAAGGCAGAACGAGCAGGTCGCAACAGAAACTCCAAGTCAGGCAACCATAAATTAATGAAGAACAAGATATGATGTCGCAACACAATTTCGAGGTCGCGATAGAATTGAAGGTCGACCAGTAGACATTGAGGTCGTGACACCGAATAGAAGGTGCGACATAAGATTTTCAAGAGACTAAACATAGAGGTCGCGACATCTAGAAGAGGTCGCAACATCAACACTGAATCAGAAGATGTCGCGACGTCATTAAGTGGTCGTGACATCAGTTGCAAGGAATTAAGGTCGCGACGTCATTTAGCGGTCGCGACATCAGTTGCAAGGAATTAAGGTCGCGACATCATTCAGTGGTCGCGACATCAGTTGCAAAGAACTAAGGTCGCGACGTCATTCAGTGGTCACGACATCGCCAGTGATAAATTAAGGTCAGCACGCCATTCGGTCGACATCGCCAGGCAAATTAAGGTCGCAACGCCATTCGCTGGTCACGCCAGAAGATCCAAGTTCGCGACGTCATCCTGGTCGCGACATCGGGCTAGTAAGAACTAAGGTTGCGACGCCACTTAAGAACAAGGATATCGCCATAAGGTATTAAGGTCGCGATCATTTAGCTTGGCCGCGATCGTATCCAAGGGATGCTAAAGGCAAGTTGCGAATTAAATAAAAGCTTCGCGACGTAGCCGAGATTGAATCGAGGTCGCCGACAAAGAATCGAGGTCGCCAGACAACAACCAAATGGGCCGCGAACTGAATCCACAAGGAGGTGCATCGAGGTTAGGGCCCAACTTCAGAACCCTATAAATACGCTACCGCTATCAAGGAAAGCAAATTTCTGGCTCAAAAGAGAGATTCGGGTAGCCAAGGCTCTGTATTTTAATTTTTTTTCTTTGTTTTGTTTTTATTTTAGGATTAGTTTGTTATTGCTCAAATCTGGGACTGACGTTAGTCGTTAAAGGTAAGCTGAATCGCGGTAATTCTAATCTCAAATTATCGTCGATTGTCTCGACCGTAAAATTTTGGAATTGATTTCCGGGGCGATTTACAAGGGTTTTCTTGATCGCTGAAGCCATTGTAGGGTGTAATCTAGTGATTTAGAAACCCAAATTCTTCCATTGAATAGACTCTGTCGTAAATTATCTTTCCCGCATAAATTTATCAAAAGCTATTGAAATGATCACAAATCTAATTGCTGGTTTTGAGTATTCTGTAATTGATCCCAATGTAAGCTTCTTATACCCATAATAGGATGGTCTCATTGCTCTTATTTCCAGGAGGCCCTCTGAGTGACACATAGAAGGAAATCCTGAGAGTGATGAACAATTTCTGAAAGGTATGCGAATCTGATATTCCAAAATTTGTCTGGAATTCTAGACAACTGTGCACTCAAAGAATTAGAATTCGAGATTCAAATTTCTACTTAACAATAACGTCCGTATCCAAATTTGAACGAAATAACAAACTAATCTAAACTAAAAACAAAACAAGAAAAGAAAATTAAAATACAAGAGCCTCGCCTACCCGCATTCTCTTTTGAGTCACGAGAGCGTTTCCTTCAGTAGCAGCTACGTATATTATTGGTATAAAAAAGAAAATTAAATATTTGTAAGAACTTAAAGAAAGAAAATTAAATTAAACAAGTCAGGAGCATACAATTAATGAAAATATATTTATCGCTACAAAAAGAAAATTAAATATTAGTACAAACATCAAGTTTAGAGTTTAAATTAATCTATCATATATTAGGAAAGGTGGAGCACAAACATAAGAAATTAAATTAACTAAGCGTATATACAGAATGATGGATCAATAATGAAGCATACATACCGATTGATGGAGCTAGCTTTGATAAACATATAAACATAATAATGTGACAAAAAAAGTAAAAGAATTATTCAATTAAAATAATTAAGCTGAAAACAAATAGTATTAGAAGGAAATGGTCAACACTCACCACACACCCACAAAAAGGAAAAATAAAAAAATCAGCACTCAAACAATCCATTGACCTCACAAGTAGAAAGAAACTGAATCGTCCTTTACCAACTGAAATTCGGTGGCATGGAAAAGGAATTAAAATAATAAAAGTGAAGTGGGTTGAAGATTTATTGAGAGCAGGTGACTGAATATGGGGAATTAAAATATAAAGTCAAAATTGATTAGAAAATGAATGGTGGTTTTAGCATGTCTTCATCTCCACATACAATCGTCTCTAGAAACTTAGTATCCAACCAATCAATACCCGTTGAACTTATTTAGCAACATCCAACAAATAGAGGCATTATATACATACACAATAAATATAATATGCAAACGGATAAAATTTAGTGTATATATATATATATATATATATATGGTTATCAAATACCGAGTAAAAAGGAACTTAAAAACAAAAGAAAAAACTAAACTAAAACAAAATTAAAATCTAAAATTATACTTTTTAAAAAAATGAACTAAAATCTATATGCTAGGAGCCATATCACCAATTCATCCAAAAGAACACGACCGTCATTTGATTACATTCAACCAAGAAAACCAAAATTCCACTTCGCCACATCTTCCAAGGAAACTAAAATCTAGATGCTGGAATGGCAGCACATGTGTACCATATAGACACCAAGTTTCCATCTCTATAGGAGGGATAACCCATCTCCATAAGTTGCAACGAAAAATGATATAAAAGAAATACCCATAATGTAAGACCCGAGAAAATTCCAATTTTCTAAAAAATGGCAAAACAATAATTTCGGTAAAAATATGAAAATTTTCGCGTATCTCACGATCGAAACTGACTTTTTATCGCCGAATCATCTTGCGAAATCTAGCTACCACGTCGACTCGGGTCGCACCGGCACATCGGAATTTCACGCTTCATATAACCTGATCGCACGGCCGTGAGCATGCGACGTGACAAAGTCACCTACTACACGCATCACGAATACCACGCCGCATGATTAGAGTATAGACAACTAATGGCTTGGGATAAGCCAGGCGTCAAAATCAAGATGAAGGGATAAGATGAGAATTTTGCAAATGTTAATGAGAATAAAGACAAGTTAGTCAATGCTCATCTTCTTCATTTCAGAAAGCCAAAACGCGTAACGCCCAGCGGGCTGAGATTTGAAGTTTTAGAGAGAGAGAGTGTGTCTTCTCTCTAGATTTCCCGCCATTCGGACCATCGATTCGCTTCGGGCCGAGAAGTAAAGCTGTTCTACGCGGCGAGGGATACGCGTGGACACCGATTTGGTGGAGTTCCGACAACTCCAAGAGGTAGGGATCTTTCCCTACCTGTGTTATTCTTTGGCTAAGAGCCATGTAAATGGTTGAGGATGTTCTGAGGCTTGGATTAGCTGTGTTTTCGGTCTCAAAACATTTGAACCGAGTGGAGAAAATCCCCATCGTTACGTCGCAACGCACTAACTCGGCGTTTCACCGCTCCATGTGAATAGTAATGATTTTATGTGATTTTTATGATGTTGTCGATTCAATACGATCACATGGTTATACTAGCCCATGTGAGCTAATTTTGGTATTATTGATTGTGAATTTGCATAACATGATTTATGTGATTTTCAATTATGCTTCAGATATACATGCTTTATATATTAGCATGAGTTTGTTTGATGACATCATGCATTCCATATGCACTGTAACCCTAAAATATTAGAGCGAGCGCATTTATTACGAGAGAAAAACAAACGAAAACGTTTGTGAAAGGAATTTTGAAGGAAGATTTTCCGAAGAATTGCCTTGAGAGTCGTCCAACAGATCACTTCGGATAACCATGACTATTTCGAGCGTTATCCGAAGAATTACTGAAAGAGTCCAACATATTTTACTGAATCTTAAGAAGAAAGCCGAGAACAAAGCTTTTGTTTTGAACCTGATATTTTAACTCGCATTTAGCTTAGGCATGTGCGAGGAGTCATGAGTGACTCGTGACATGTGACGGGCATGTAGACATTCGGCAGGTCTCATGTAATTGCTCGACGTGATTGTTTTGCCATGACATGCGCACTTAGGGTGGGGAGCAACCCATGTAGGAAATTATCACTCACGGCTTTGCTCACCCCGTCGAGGATCACTATTTCGTGTATAAGGAGTGTATAGAGGACGATCGTAAGACCCGAGAATTCCACTTTCGAAAGGGTAAAATCGTAATTTCAATAAAAATGTATTTCAGATCTCTGACATTTAAAACGACTTCACCTGAATTGTCTTACAAATCTACTAGCATCACAATTTCTCACGACTCAGAGGTCTTAATTTGAACGTTTTCGATATTGCTTTCTAAACAGAAAACTGAGGTTTGATGTGGGACAAAATCATGATATAACATAAAATTTCATGTGCCATAAGTGGCATGAGTAGAAATGATGAAAATGGATATTTAGATAGCGCCGAGTGTCAAACCTGGGGAAAGTAGGGACATAATGGCCATTATTTCTAAATTTTAAATGCACACACACACAAAATAAGGAATAGGTAGTCTTTTACATCAAAAAGGAAAGAAAACGTGCTGAGGGAGAGATAATGAAGAGTGATTTTGGTTTAGAGAGAGAATATCTAACTTCTAGATTCCGTGGGAGATCATTTAAGTCGTCTGACAAGAAGGAAAGTCGCTTCACGTATCAAGACCTACGTTTGGTACCGATTTCAGGAGTTTTCTTGACAAACTCATGAGGTAGGGGTTTTATCCTACTTGAGTTTTACACTTTTATTTAAGTGTATTATGATGTTGAGTTGATTGAGGCCGTGAGGGTCAGTTTGACGGTCCCAAATCTAATCGACCATATAATTTCTTGAAGCCTAAATTCAGTGCCAGGATCATGCTCACTGACGGCTGTTGATTGTGCTTTGTGCCATAAATCATGTGTCAAGCCAGCTGAGGCCTTAAAATGACATTGAAATTCTGGTTCACAAAGTGAACTCCATGATTGGTGATTTCACGGGAACAATGAACTCCGAGGGTTTCATCAAGAGCAGAATGTTGTTCACAAAATATTTTGAAAATGTGCTGATCGAAGTAATTCAAATCGAATTGCTCAGGTTTGATGCTTAGCCTAAGTGAGATTTCACTTTTGGTAGTGGAATGTGAAATACATACATGTTTGTGTGATTTAAATATGTGAATACATGCATTATTATATATTTGCATGTGTTATAGAATTGTAATGGAATTGACATCATGCATTCCATGTGCACTAGGGCACCCTAGAAACAATAGGAGTGAGCATGAGGATTCCTGTATAATAGTTTGGAGGGTTGGACTAAATAATAATAATTATCTGAGTAGGGTCCAAATATCAATCTGCCTGAGTCTACCAATTGATAACATCTGAGGGTAGTCCATATAAAATATCAATCGCCTGAGTCGGCCCAATTGATATACATCTGAGGGTAGTCCACTAAATATAACAACATCGAGTCGGTCCAATTACTTATATCTGAGGGAGCTGAACCACAAAATATAAACAAATATCTTTGTTGAAAATAATGTCGCTGTCGCTTTTTAGCAAGTGTGAGGAGCCTGGGACGTTGATCGTGACATTCAAGTAGATCATGCATTTGCTTGAATGTGTGTTTGTACTTTGGAGCATTGCATATGCACTTAGGCTTATCCCATTTGAGTGCGATTCCACTACCAGCATTAGCTCACCCCCGTCGATGGAACATATTTTCAGTACAGGAGCGCGAGAGACTGCGCTTCATCATGGGAGGCCGAAGCCTGAAGAAAGCCTGGGCCAGGGCTTCTATCATTATGTATTCATGTATTAGAATTTTAGAATTTTAATATGTGTTGTATAAGAGTAAACTTTGACTCTTGGAACTATCGATTATGTCTTGGCTTTTACATTGATGATGAGTATCAGAGATGGCTTCCAGAGGCTGCTTTACTCATATATGTATCTTGTGAATGCTGGGATCGGGACAAGATGTATTTCCGGGTAGAGCTCTCCGTATGCAGAGACTTCTGCCCGACAGAAGAGATGCCTGTCAACTGAGCATTCTTGGTCATTCGCGGTCAGAAGCCAATCTGGACACCCTGATTCGGGGCCACAAATTTGGTATCGTGAGCTAAGGTAAATGATTACCTAGAGAGCTCTAAGTTTCATATCCATCACCACTGGGTGGTTTGATGTTCACTTTAGGTATAAGATTACCTAGGAAGGCATGGCACAAAACTAGGACATCGCATGTGTGTTTTCTGGTGACTGGCTGACTTGTCAGGAAAATGTGCATAACATGATTTGTTATGTGTTGTGAAATGTTTGTGTGCTTAAGTGATTAGCACATAGGCAGCCGGAAGGGGAGTTTTGCCAGCAGGTAAACTGAAAAACAGAACAAAATGAAAAAATAAATTTTACTAAATTTATTCAAGGCTGGATAATGAGAATAAATCTTATTATTTTTTTACAAAAGGTTAAAACTAAAGAGTACAGAATAAAATAAATTTTTATGAATTTATTTGATGTCCTGGAAATGGAAAAAAAGAATGAATAAATTTTTTATAAAGTTTCCACCAAAGAGCAAGAATGAAAAAAAAAAAAATTAGGTATATATTTTTTTTGGTATTTCCAAGGTTGGAAAAAATCTGAAAATAATAATAATAATAAATAATAATGAAAACGAAGAAAAAATAAATTTGGGTAAAGTCACGGCCATCGCCTCAAATTCTCTGTATTGCAACATACGTATCAGGACAAGGGACTTGGGAGGTCAGCAAGAGAGGTGAAAGTGTATTGCAAGAGGTGGTCGATCAGACATAAAGATGGGGAAAAATCAGATTATAGACAACCAGCAGACAGAACATGTGGCTACCGGGCTCGAGGAAATTGTATTGCACATAGTTCGTGGTCGCTTAAGGGTGAGTTTCAGATTGCAATAAAGAAGCGAAGGCCGCCGGGAGAAGGTGTCACGACATACAAATTTCAGACGCGGATCGAAAGGCCGTTTGGTTACGCCAAGGCAGCGTAGGCGCAGCGGAGAAGGCGGGCGCGCGGTGGACGGGCGGGCGCCGCGCAGCGGAGCTCGCGGGCGCGTGCTGGACGCTACGGGTGCGGCGTAGTGCGCTGGGCGCCGCGAGCGGACGCGTAGGGCGCCAGCAGGGCGCGAGCGCACGGGCGTATATGGCGCTGAGCAAGGCGCTTGGCGCGCACTGCGCCGCTGCCAATGTGCCGCACTTGCACACCGCTGATTTGCTAATTTTCTCGCATCGCCTGAAATACTTGACCTGGTTTGATGAACCCTGCCTATGAACAATGTTCATCTAAAAATTTTTAAATTTCAATTAAATTAAATTAAAATAAAATAAAATCAAACAAATAATAAAATTTAAAAATAAAATAAAATTTTAAAATAAAATTTTTGTTGATAAATATGATTTAATATATCGATAAATGGTCTCGCATTGCTTCAGGAATGCGGACTTGAAATATACACCGATTCGTATGAATAGTGTACTTCCATGCTTATGCCTATAGATACCTGTATTGTATTTAACGCTATTTGAAATTGTGTAGATGGTTAGTAGAGGACGCAGAGGCACGAGTATGCCCATACGGCATCGGGCTACGTGCATCACCAGATTGATAAGGTGCCTCGGCTGAGGTCAGATAGACGCGCCTACCATGCTATCGCACAGGCTAGCGTAGCAGGTAGTCAAGGAGGTCCTAGTAACCTCCAAAGGTTTAGTGGCATCATCCTCCCGATATTCATAGTGGGAGAGATCCGATGTAGGCAGATCCATTGGCACACGATTTAAAGGCAAGTCAGGAGGTTATGAAATTACCTCCTAATATCAGATTTAACACCAGTTCAAATAAGAGAGGAGAGTCCAAATATGTGGAAATGGGCAAAGTAACTCTTAAGACCTTAAGAGTTTTCAGATGTGATTCTCCCCAGTGGATTGTGGGGACGAGTCAAGGATGATATGTCGGTTGCCATTTGGGAGATCTCGGGACTCTAATTACGCTGGATCCCGAGGACTGCGGACATGTCGAGTTCGATGTCATCCTCGGGGATGGATCGCTCGCTGCCAACTTACAGTGCTGTTATCGAATGTGATTAGAGGTTGACTTACAACGCAGACTTCCTTCCGCATCAGCGGTATTTATATGTGGACAAGCATGATTTCAACTCAAACAGATGAGTCCGCCAAACAAGGATAATAGCTAAGTTATTAGCGAGTTTAGACTCAGAGGATGATGGAGAGACTGCTTAGATCTACCTGGGTAGTCATGAAAATGATGTTTTTCCAGATGAGCTCACCGGACTACCTACATGTGGATGTAGACTTTCAGATTGAGTTACACCGGTACATCACCATCTCATGACCAAGATGACGACAATCGCTGAGTTACAGAACACAGATCCAATCCATGAGCATCGGACAAGTGGTTCAGTTGGGAATGAAAGACTCAACATGGGGAAGTTTCGCCTTTCTATTTATAATAGTTAGCGACACAATTCCTTCGATCGTATTGATTCACATGCGCATGAACAGTGTTACACCGTAACCTGGTAATTACTACCGAGGATTGATGATTTATTTGATCACGAGAGGAGTCACGAAGTCTACTCCAAGATGTGAATTTGCATCAAGTTACCATCAACCGAGGGTTGGGAGATAGATATCCCTGCACAACGTTAGGCGTTGCTACAACCTGGTTGGCATGCCCCCTTTGATTTAATAATATCGCCAAATGCACATTCATAAGCCTCATGCATAGTGTTCCTTAAACCTTATTCAGACTGGGCCGTCGAGTCTTTTGCGGGATGATTCGATCCACCTCTAGTCGAGTGGAGCATGAGTATCACTGAGTGTATCGTTTCGCCGCTGTTGAGTGACATCATCACCAGACGCCAAGCCTCAGAAGTGCTTTGAAGCATTGAGGTGAGATTCGGGACACGGAAAGTCGCGATCGTGACTACACGACCGTGCTGTTAAGGCGTGATTAGTCGAGAGACCGAACGTCAATCTCTGCTGACACGGTTTTCTTAATGGTCGGTAATACAAGAGATTCGAGAATGGGCCGCTGTCCATTCGGGGCAAAGATCGAGACTTCGCCACGGACATGGACCCATGGTCGGACTTCACTGACCACGGTAGAGAGAGACGATGATGCTCTCGTGGATGTGGGTGCTGGTAGGAGAATCAACCTTCTTCTAGTTCGGGGAAGAGGTAGAAGACTTTTGCTTCATACGAGTTTCAGGACCAGGGCTAGGATTGGGCATGTGAGACGGGATTGCCCGAGACGGGGATCCGAGGCTTTGGGACAAGCGCAGTCCAGTTAGTTGTAGAACGGGAGGTATACGGGTTCAGTCGCCACCACTAAGACGAGATTGAGAGGAACCCGGTTCGGTTTGAGAGGAGTCTTGTCTGAAGCACTCCCGGCGGCCTGAATGGGACCCGGAGGGGCTAGAGTGTGGGTCGAGTCGAGGGGTGGTCAGGAGTTGCCTGGCTGAAGTGTGGTGGACCTTAGGGTGAGTAGACATATTGGTTGTTGATGTCGGGCTTGACATGGATGAGTTGGCGACCATCGGGTTGTCGTGGTGGGACCTTAAGCTAGGGTTGTCATGCAGGCCACGACCTTAGTTTGGGCTTAGGAGTTAAGGCCTTTAGAGAAACAGGGTATAGATGTTCTTCCACAGGATGTAGGTGAGAGTTGACACGTGGAGTCGGGCGTAGTGGGGATCCTCAGTGATTCTGCTCATGGTGGACCGGGTTAGGTGTCGTAGTATGGCATTGTGCGTATGGGTGCGGTATGGTCATTCACCGCTCTTGGTGAGGTGAGTGTGAGTTGAGTTTGTCTTTAGGACTCGATCGATAAAGACTCATGGATTCGATTCGATATAAATGAAGAGAGTAATTAGAGTGTGTTGGCGAAAGCGAGGGAATTCGTTAATCCCTAAGGTGAGAATCACAGGTTAGGGTGTAAGAGACCTGGGGAGATATCCCGAATTTCTGTGTGAATGTAAGAGGCTCAAAGTGTGAGCCGAAGAGTTATGTTAATCGAGATGAAAACACACGGTCAGGTTATCACGTAGACTTAGAGTTTAGTAATAGGAGTCGGGAGTGACTCGAGATTTGGATAACCCTTTGGTAATTGCATTGGGTGTTGTTGAGCCGGTAAGGGCTAGATATATGGATGTAATTCATGACATGGACTAGGTTGACTGATCCATTGGTTTAATAGAGGCGATTGGAAACCTTAGGAAGGTCATCGTTTACCTGAGTAAGGGTTGTGTAGGGTTCGTGTTGTATGGATTACATACGGATCATTGAAGGGCGTCTTTGCGAGCATCGTCTGGATAAATGGGAGTATTGATTGGGAGGACGATTTCCCTTAGTGGAATTCGCCTACAACAATAGTTATCAGGCGGGTATACAGATGGCACCATATGAGGCATTGTATGGGGAAGCCACGTAGATCATCGTTATGTTGGGCCAGAGATTGGGAGAGAGTTCCATCAACTGAAGTCTGATACGATTAGAGACACCTCTCGAAGAAGGTGAGCTTGTCTGACATCGTCTTCCTCACGGTTCGGAGAATTTGGTAGAAGAGCTATGCGATGTACGACGTCGACCATAGAGTTCGAGGTTGGTGATCACGTCTTCTTGGAAGGTGATGCTTAAGAGAGAAGTGGTCGGGTTCGCGAGGCGCGAGGAAGCTATCGTCGAGTTCATTGGGCCTTTAAAGTGCTCGAGAGGATGAGCCATGGCGTGCCGGTTAGGCGTTCACCAGCCCGGCGTGTGGTGTCCATTGAGGTATTTCACGTCTCCATGCTCGGTATCGCAGCCCGGATCCGGCTCATGTGTAGTGGATTGGGGACAGATCGAGGTTGACACTGATGGGACCTTTGAGGAGGGACCGGTATGTATTTTGGATAGCGTGATCAGGTTTTGCGGCAACGAGCCAGGTGAAATTTAGTGAGGGGTCTTTATGGCGACCTTGTAGATTGGAGGAGTCCACATGGAGGAAGCGGGAGGACACGATGCGTACCCATATCCACTAACATTTTAAGGATGAAGGTGCGTAGTTTAGTCGTTTAATAATTAAATGGCGAGTTTACATGCATGGTAGAGTGCCGTTGCATATGCATGTGAGTAGTGACGATTGTCGAATTTGACGAAATTCCCTTTTAGGAGGGGCGCAAGACCAGAAATTCGATTTATGGAAATGGGTAAAATCGTAATTTCATTAAAGAATTAGAAATGTATTCTCATATCTCGGATGTGAAAGCAGTTTCAGTTGGAATCATCTGCATGGAAATCTATTAACCACGTCGAATTTAAACCGGTCCGAGATAGTCGGAATTTGAATGTTTTTCGAGGCATCGCATTTAGAGAGTTAAAGTGAAATGATACTTGATGTGAGAAAAAATCACATATAACATGCTCATGTTGCCATAAGTAAATGAGTAAAGAAATGATGAAAATGGATAGCGAGATAGTCTTAGGAGTGGCGGGGAGAGAAGTAGGACATAATGGTCATTATTTAAAGTTTAAAATGACACAGAAGACAAATGGGAATAAGGTGGAGTCTCACCCACATCAAAAGGAAAGAAAAATGTCTTTGGAGGAGGGTGATCTGAGTGGGATTTTGGTTTTGAGAGAATATCTAACTTCTCTAGATTCGAGGAGATCAGGCCGGAGTCGGAAGTCGTCGGAACAAGAAGGAAAGTTGCTCTACGCATCGGACCTACGTGTGGGTGCAGATTTCAGGAGTTTTGACAAACTCAGGTAATTGAAGGTTTCATCCTACTTGGGTTTACACTTTATTTAAGGTGTATTTATGATGCTTGGAGTTGATTGAGTAAGTGAGTGGTAGTTTGATCGATCCCCAGATCTTGGAGCCGAATTATTGTAATTTTTGAAGCCCAAATTGTGCGGTCAGTGACGTATTACCACGGCCCCAGTTTGAAATTTGTTGGATTATGCTTTGTGCCATAAATCATGTGTTGGTTTGTATGGTAGAAAATGGCCGTAGTGAAATTCGGGTTCGTAAAGTGAGCCGTGATTGTGATTTGAGAACGATATAGGGTTTCATTTGTTAATGGGAATAGTGTTCCTGAAATATTTTGTGAAAATGTGTAGTTGAGTAATTCACATCGAATTGCTCGTGTTTGATGCTTAGCCTAAGTGAGCTAATTTTTGGTGAAATGGAATGTAAAATTACATAACATGTTTGTGTGATTTAAATTATGTGAATACATGCGTGATTAAATATTTGCATGTGTTATAGAATTGTAATGGAATTGACATCATGCATTCCATATGCACTAGGGCACCCTAGAACAATAGGAGTGAGTGCATGAGGTGATTCTTGAGAGAATAGTTTTGGAGGGTTGACTAAATAATAATTATCGGAGGTGATCCATATAAAATATCAATCGTCGGTCATTTGATTGATAAACATCGGGTAGTCCGTATAAAATATCAATCATTCAGTCGTTGATTGATATACATCGAGAGGGTAGTCACTAAATATAACATCGGAGTTGGTCCACTACTTATATCGGAGGGTTGTCCACAAATATAAACAAATATCGTTGTTGAAAATAATGTTTCTCATACGTGGCTTAGGCAAGTGTGAGAAAGTCGGCGTGAAGGACTCGGGGGGATGAGTTGATCGGTAGACATTAGTAGGATCATCATTTATGGAATGTGTGTTTACTTTGGAGCATTGCATATGCACTTAGGTGGAGAGTAGCCCGTTGGGGTGATTCACTACTGAGCATTAAGCTCTACTGTCGAGGAACATATTTTCAGGTACGGGAGGCGCACGGGGAGGCTGACTCATCATAGAGTAGAGTTTGAGAAGAAAGCACAGTTGTGGCTTCATTATCATTATATTCATGTATTAGAATTTTAAATTTTAATATGTGTTGTATAAGGTAAACTTTGACTCTTGGAACTATTGGATAATTTAGTTTTTACATTGATGATGAGTATTGTAGTATGGGCCTGGTAGTTTTACTCATATATGTATCTTGTGAATGTTGATTAGGGCCGGATGATGTATTTGGGTAGGAGCTCTCGTCTGAAGGAGACTACGCCGATTTTAAATGTAGATGTCGGGTCACGGAGCATTCTGAATATACCTTAGGTGGAGCTCCTGGGTACAAAGGGAGACCCTGCCGATTTTCGTGAGTGGTGTTGGGTTGCAGGCATTCACTAGTATTCAGCGGGTTGACGGGTTGTCAAACGGACACCCGAGTTTAGGGCGTTACGACTTAGTAGCGAGTGAGGTGCGATTACCTTAAGGGAATCGGTGAGTGTGTTTATAAGTATAGTCTTGATGCAACCTTCCACTGACTTAGTATCGAGCTAAAATATCTGATACTAGGGCTTGAGGGACTTGGGCTTAGGCCATGGTCATTGAGGTATAAGAACATCACAGCTTGGTTTGGCTCGATGTTAGGGTTTAGGTATGTGATTACCTAGACAATCACGGGACAGGATTAGAACACTACATGCATTGTGTTTTATGTGATTGTGTGATTGTTGTGTGATGTGAGATCATGTGTTGTAAATTGTATGCTTGGTGAATAGCATAGGAAAGATGTTAAACACTAGGGTCGAGAAAATGTAACCTTAGGTGTTCGAAATTTTGAGGCCAAAATGGTCCGTAATTAAATGAAAAAAATTGATGTGAAGAAATTTTTTCTAAGGTTTCTGAGTGTGTAAAGCGGAAAAAAAAAAATTTTAATAAATTTATTTGATTCTTGGAAAATGAAAAAAAATATGAAATATTTTTTTTTTTGGTGGTTTTTCTAGTAGCTGGAATGAAAAAAAAAATGATGTGAAAGAAAAAAAAAAAGAGAAAAGAGAAGCAGAGACTGGAATGGGCTACTGCCCATTTTCAGTTTATGCTGGGTCACGATACAGAAGATTGTATCGTGACACAGCAAGGCTGGGCATGGCTAGGAGGCAGAGGGTAGGGGCACGCCACGACACGGCGCAGCCAGCACAGACACCCGCCACCACTAGGCCACGATACGACCAGCACGGCACGCCGGCCCGCGAGCAACACCCGCGCGGCAAAGCAGGCCCGCGGCCAGAGCTGGGCCGCGATACAAAAAATCAGATCTCGTCGAGGGGCGACGCTCGTGCCGAGGATACCCACAGAGCGTACGCGCCACCTGGCCGGCCAGGCTTGCGACACTACGCCAGCCCGCGACACGTCCGGCGAGGGGGCCACGATAATTACCGCGCGCCGTAGGGTGGGCTATTGGGGTGTGTGCACTGCATACCTAACCTGGGCTGACTAAGTGCACTTTTTTCAATCACTGTTTGGGACACTGTTCATGAGCATTGTTCACGAGGTTTTCAAAAAAACAAAATAATAATAATAATAATAATAAATTTTAAAATAAAATAAAATGAAGTAAAATGAAATAAAATAAAATAATATTTTTTTTTTTGCATATGATTTAATATATGAAATTAATTGTCTTCAGATACTATGAATGTATGTACATTGTGTATGAAATGTTTTTCGATATGTGGACAATGTCCTGGGTCAGGTGGTTTACGCCTTTAGAGATATCAGTATTGAATTTTAACTTGCCATTCGACATGTGTATGGCTAGGTCGAGGGCGAGACGAGGTCGTCAACCCGGTACTCGTCAAGGTTCACTGCATTTAACCAATGTGCCTTGTTGAGGCTATATATCATGGCTGCTGCTATTGCACAAGCTAGTGCAACAGGTAGCCAGGGAGGTCCGAGTAACCTCCAGAGGTTTAGGCACATCATCCTCTGACATTCACAGGGGGAGGAGATCTCGATAGCAAGGCACTACTGGTCTGCGCATTGAGAAGGTGTTAGAGGCTATGAAGATTACCCCGATACCCACCAAGATTAGACTAGCCGTATTCCAACCAGAGGCGAGGGCCCAAGTATGATGGAACTGAGCAAAGACCTCTAGAGACCTAGAGGCAATGACATGGGCAGAGTTCCAGGAGCTGTTCATGGGTAAGTATTTTTCGGATACTGCTCGTCACGCGAAGGCACAGGAGTTCCTGGAGGTGAAGTAGGGGTCTAAGGATCAAGATCGAGCACGCGGGCCAGATTCACGAGCTAGCCGTTTGGTCGATGACTACGGCTACGCAGCATGGCCAAGGTCAGAAGAGATTCGAGAATGGCCAGTTGTGAATTGAGGCAGATCAGAGACTTCGCCTACATAATGGACTCCATGGTCGACAAAATAACCATAGAGAGAGAGATCGAGGATGCCTCTGAAAGACTCAAATGCAGGTGTAGTAGCAAGAGGAATGAGATCCAGCTTCCTAACTGGGAAAGAAGCAGAGGGCTTCTAGTTCATTTAGGGTTCCAGGCCGCGCCTTATCCGTGCGTGGATATATAAGGGTTTCCTACGATCAAGGTATGGTGTGCTACCATTGCCAGCCCCGCATATGAGGAGGGATTTGCCCCCAGAGACGTAGGAACCCGGTGGTTTCCTGGACAACACAATCCAAGTCACGTAGGACAGGATACAATATATTCCTCCACAACCCAGACAGCCGTATAACCTAATTTCAGTCTCAGAGCTTGATTTCTGCACCTCCTCATAATGTGCAAAATGAGAGGCTAGACTATGTCGGTGCAGAGACTTGCGCCCACACGCAGTGGACGCCGTGGGTTCAGGGGCGTGTCTACGCTTATCACACCACCGACCGAGTCACAGACGCCTACCATACAGTGGTACAAGCTGCTTATCTCACTTACGCAAGAGTGTTATTTGATTCTCAAAAGGCCGTATCTATCTATCACGTATCGCTGTGATAGAGTTAGTTTGATTAGCACTCTAAAAAGTGCTATTTTGAACCTATTATTATAGGTTTTAAGTGTTTTTGTGTAATAATCATCAGAATTAACCCAATTTGCACATTGGCTGTCCCGACTATTCACGACGTATTTTCGTGGCTAATTTTGTAGTTTCTTTTTGCAAGATAATCAAAGCAAAACAAGCTGAGTCGATCCAAGCACAAAGAATTCGAGTCAAACCTTTCAACATTGCGCATCGTAGACTGTATGAAAGAAGAAAGCAAAAAAAGGAATAAAATCGAGCACCCGCGAAATTTGGTTCTCACAGACTGCTCACCAAAAGACTATTCACCTTCCAACCACCGTCACCCTCTCTTCGGCATTGACGCGGTCTGCTTTTTTTAATTTTTGTTTCTTCCCATTTTTGTCCCTATAATAGTTAACTATTTTTATTCATTTTGGTAATTTGTATTGCCATGGGGCGATTTAAAGCCCAAGCAAAATACTATAATCATTTGATTTCTGGGCAACAGAGAGACCGCACGCTTCCTCGCTCCCTTCCTTCATTTCCATTTTCACTAGCCAACACCTCCGAGGATGACAACCCTGAGGATGAGCTGCCAGGAACCTCTTACTCCTAGAAGCAGAGGTAATCAAGTACGTGATCTAGAGCAAACGAGGAGTCTTCGCTTTCACGCAGTACTACCGCCATCCGCGGTTCTCCCTTTTACCTAGGTTTAGATCCCTTCGATTCATGTTACAATGGTCAAGATTTGCAATCTTTAGCGCCTACTACTTATTACTAGATCTCGTGATGTTCATTAGTTACCATTTATTACCTATCGCAATGTGAGTCAAGGAGACTGCTTGACCGATCGAGAACATTAATGCGGCCAAAGGAATGCCATTTTCAGAGAAGTTTAATGGCAAGGTTTTTATAGCTACATGAAGATCCTGCTCGAGATGACTATAGGCCACCCTCTCCAACGCTTTAGGGAAAAGAACCTGAAATCCTCATTTACCCTGTAGACTTAACCCCTATGGGACCCAACGCTTTAAGAAGCCTTCTATTTTACATTTTACTTGTTTTATTTTTCAGCCCGTAAACAATCAACTCTTGATTGTTTTTATAAGACCCCAAATCCAAACCGAAATTCACTCTGCTGACCTCACTATAAATCATTTTGTACGATTTAAAAAATCCATCCCCCCGAGTTCACCCTGTGAGCCACTATACTATAGTAGTAGTTTCAAGCAACATAGGGAGGAATTTAGGTTTATAACATTGCTGATCTGACACCCCTATCAGGACGACCAAAACGGCGCCGCTGCCGGTGATGGTGCCTAAGTGCATTTGACGAAGTCGGTGGGAACACTGGTGATCCTCATCACAAGTATTGGTGAATTTCTTTATATTATCGCTGGGCCTTTTTTTTTAATTTCAAAAAAAAAAAAAATTATTCCGTTTCGTAGATTGTTTTTTGTGTTGTCTTGTGTTGCCCGTTTTTGATGCAAGAATCATTGCTCAAAGGATAGAAATCCGGCGTGTGGATCAAAGTCAGATTCTTCAGGAGCCTAATTCGAATTGAATATCAACGAGCTACGGAACATCTAGAGGCACAGCGATGGTCGCAGACTTCGTGGAGAGAAATCTAAATGCATATAAGTCCATGAGGACTATAAAACCCCTCCATGGATGAGTGTGCCCTCATGCATGGTGCTCAACAAACGCATCAAATTCTACAAACCTAGTCGAGGACCCAAACTAGGTGTCCGTTGATCACCGCCAACCCGCCGGAACGCTCGAATGCGCCAAAGACCCCACATCTTCACCTAACCCAAGTCCCTTTATACCTAGAGCTTCTACCTTTATACATAACCTGCCCAACATGATCAATGCATCACATAGTCCAACAGAAAGTAAATAATTTACACTGGGCCCCCGCATCATCACTCAACCAATATATCCTAACTATATACAATAGTTTCAAGAGCAAAAACACTTCTATACAAACACATATTAAAATTAAATTCTAATACATGTAATACATCATGATAACAGTTTACAATTCTATTTTCAAAGGCCCTATAGGATTAGAGTCACTTTCTTACGCCCCGTAATTTTAAAATAGTATCCCCTCGACAGGTGAGCGACTGCTCGCAGGAATCACCCTAAATCAGCTACCTCCACCTATGCATATGCACGCCCAAAGTAAACACACATTCAAGCAAATTCGTGATCCTACTTGAATGTCTAAATGACTAAACCTACATCCTTGAGTCCTCACCGACTCCCTCTACATTCATGTTTTCATGTATGAGAAAACATCTTTTTCAAAACAACTCGCTTGTTTTCGAATCATACTACCGGGCGATCAAAATATTGACTACTTCTCGAGGCGAATGTGTCGCAAACCTTCCAAATACTTCATGGTCCCCAGTATCCGAAATGATCTTATCGGACTGCCTCCCAACTCCCATTCTTAAATTCATCCCGTGAAATCTCTTTCAAAACATTTTCGCTTTTCTCTTCAATTTTTCTGCCATGTCATGCACTTACCTAATTTCTAGGCTACCTCAAAGGCATATGAGATGCATTATGCCATTTCACACAATATATACAATTATATCAATTATGTACATATCATTCAATTCACAATTACACCATGTAATTCAACAATATCAACCATCACCAAATTCGTCACCGGGAGCTAAAACAATTCCGCTTCCAATGGCCTTACACCCACAATTATATTCTTGTTATAATTACAAACATCAAGCATTAACCTATTACTTTCACTAACTAACTCAAGCCACTACATCAAACAATTTAATGCTAAAACACATGGACATTTATATCCATTTCCTATACAACCGGACTGCTTTTGATGTACCTAAACAAAGCATGGGTCATCACGTAGTCTATACTTAAGACGCTCGTGGAATGGAATTTCCATGGCCTTTCCCGCCTCATACACACAAACATACTTATTTACAAACCCACTCATAGCAGCCCTAAATACCAACACGCTTACGACCATCCATTTCGCTCTTAAAATTTACAACAACCCTTGGTCAAGACCGATAGACTGAACTGCCCTCACTACCAACTAACTTAAACATCACAAAAACACTTAAATAAAGTGAAACCCAAGTAGGATAACCCCTACCTCTCGCAGCTCGACTAAACCCTGTGGCCCGAGTCCACGCGCAGTCTCTCCCGGGCGCAGCAAATCCCTTCCTTCGCCCGAAGGATTTCGACAGTCGGATCTCTAGGAAATCTAGAGATAAGGAGGTTCTTCTCTCTCTAAAATGCCAAAAATCCAGCTTTCTACCTCCCCACGCTTTTCTTCTTTCTTTTTCTTGGTTTGAGAAGACAACCACTATTCAAGTTATTCTATTATCATTTCAAATTTCAAATGACATTTACGCTCTTTCCAATTTATTTATGATTTCAAGACGCCTCGATACCCATTTCGATCATCACTCTACTCATGCAACTTGTGTAACATGAAGAGCACAAGAGACGCGATTTTTATTACATCGATTTCGCTTTACTTGCGACTAAACGATGTACCGAACTGCAAATTCCGACTATCTCGAATTTGACGAATTTGACGGTTAGCTAGATTTTGCGAGATGATCTCAACTGAAAACTGTATTTCATCCGAGATCTAGAGAATAAATTTTGGATTTTGAACCAAAATTACGATTTTGCCATTTTTCCAAAAATTGGATTTTTCTCGGGTCTTACAGGAGGAACCACCTAAACCTCTCATGGGAACCAGAACCTACACAATATGCACCTCCCCCATATCCACAATATACAAGCCTAACTCTCACCTCAACCACCACAACCAATCTCTCCAGCCAAGGCTAATACTAAACCCATCGTTTGTAAGACGCCAGGAAGAATGTAAGAAATTCAACGCCCAATCGAGTAAAAATCCATAATCGTGGAGAACTCCCCTTCCAACCAAAAAGCAGATGGTCTTCAAAGTGAAATCGGGTAAAAATTCGACAACCCGCGTAAATCAATTTCAAGGCTCGCGACCGCTCACTGCCATAAGAGGGTCAAGAGGAAGAGTGCCTAAGTGACACCATGGTGGAGGAGCTGGGTCACAACACCATTATCCGAACCTTAGATATTCGTGTTGTTTGCTCATCAATGGAAAAAGATAGTTAAGAAATCCTTCCTAAGATTTATGAAGGTAAATGGAGAAGAAGTATGTGAAGACCCCAAAAGCCCACTTCCCAAGCCACCAATAGCCCATCATTTTCCCCGACTCCAAGAGACACTTCTTCCTCTCACTTCAAGAACACAATTCACACTACATTTACTCCGTGCCGAGGCTATCCCATCAAGATTGTAGATGCAATATTTCAAGAGTTATGGCCACTCTCAGATTTTTGCCACTACATCGAAGAATTGGCAACCGCCAGACACCGCATGGCATGTTGATGGTACGTGTTGGTTCAGACATGGAGCCACCTGGACTCCTGCATTCTACTACCAGAAGATTCGAGAAATTCCAATTTCTCGAAAAGGGAAAATCGCACTTCGTCAAAAAATATGGAATTTATTCTCTAGATCTCTAATACAAACCGATTTCACCGTTGAATCGCCTCGCGAATCTGGGCTTAGCACGCTAAATTTCGCCAATTTTTATATTGAAGCTGGCACGCCGAGGCATCGCGGTTCGGGTGCCGTAAAACGATTTTCGATGCGACGAAAGTCACATATACATGAGTAGAGAAAGGATAAAAATGGATGACCGAGATAGTGCTGAGTATCAAAACTAGGAAAAGGGGGACATAATCGCATTTCGATTTGTTTTAAATGAAGAAAAAGACAAAATAGGGAATAGTGTTGTCTTCCCCAAATTAAAAGTGACCAAAAAATGGGCATAAGGGAGGGCTGGACAGAGGAGCAGATTTTTGATTTTATTTTGAGAGAGAGAGCCGCTTCTCTCTAGTTTTCCGGCAAATCCGACCGTCGGAATTCTTCGGGGCAAGAAGGAAGGTTGTTCTATGCGAGACCACGTGCGTGGCCCTGATTTGAGGAGTTTCGACAACCCAGAGGTAGGTGGCTTCCTTACTTGGGTTTTATTCTTTTATTTAAGTACTTTGTTAATGCTCGAGTTGAATGAGGCCGTGAGGGGTTGGCTGACGGCTCCAAATCTTGGAACCGAGGTGTTGGATTTTGAAACCCATGTGGACAGTTCGTGACTGTCCACGCTGAATTGGATTGCTAGTTGAACAATCACGTGTTAATGTGTGCTTTGATGTGAAAAAGGCCGGGAATGGTCAGAAATCGGGTTCACGGGCGGAACCGGCTGATCGGGTGATTCACGAGAATAGTAATCGGTGGCTCTGAACATCTTCGAATAGTGTTCCACAAAACAATTCAGGTGAAATAATGTGTTTGGTCGAGTAATCCAAATCGAGTTGCTCGTGGTTTGATCATTAGCCCACGTGAGCTAATTTTGATGTGGTAATTGATGCAGAAATTACATGACATGTCTGCGGTGTGATTTAAATTATGAATATATATTGATTATATATTTAATGCGGTTATAGAACTGAAACGGAATCGCATCATGCATTCCATATGCACCGGGGCACCCTAGACTATAGGAGGAGTGCATGAGGTACTCTAAGAGAATGGTTCGAGGGTTGTCTTAAAAATAATGAATATCTGAGGTAGCGTCCAAATAAAATATCAATCGTCGAGTTTCGCCCAATTGATATACTGACGGAGGGTAACCATGCTATTAATATCAATCGCCTGAGACACCAACTGATATATACATCTGAGGTTTGTCCACAAACAAAATAAAAACTAAGGTTCTCATACGGCTTAGGCAGTGAGGGAGCTTCAGAGGACTCCTGATATGAGATGAGATCGGGCTAGAGATATTCAAGCAGATCATGCATTCGCTTGAATGTGTGTTTATTTCTTGAGTACGTATATGCACTTAGGGAAAGCAGCCCACTTAGTGGTGATTCCACTATCGAGCATTAGCTCACCCGCCGAGGGATACTATTTTACGTGGCTGTGAGCGTGCGAGAGACTCGCTCATCATAGAGTCCGCTTGTGGTTAAGCTCTAAACGTGGCTTCATGGTTTCAGATGTATTAGAATCGGCTTTTCATTTTAATATATGTGTCAGGATAAGAGCAGATCATTAACTCTTGTAACTATGATATATAGCCTGGATGTTTTATGAGTATTGCCATGGGGCCCGGGCGGCCATTTTACTAATGTGATGGATTATATCGATAGTCGGGATATATGTTGTGAGTATACCCAGGCCCAAGAGGTCATTTTTACTCAGATAGTTGTATATGAGGACCTCGTGGTGGTCAGGGCTGTGTATATCAGGGACAGGTTATATACAAAGCTGTATTCAGTAGAGCTCCCGTACAAAGGAGGACTCCCGCCCGATTCGTGAGAGATGCCTGAGTCCCGACATTCACGAGCGTTTCCGCGGTCGACTGCAAACAATCTGACCCTGGATCGTGTCAAGCTCCACTAGTTCCAACAGCCTCCAAAGGCTAGGGAAACTGGTTTGGGGGAGGCTCAGTCTCCCCCACCTTTTGTTCTCATTTCTCTTGTCTTATTTTAGTTTATTTTATTTTATTTTGATTTAGTTAATTTTTCTTCTTAGATTTTCTCTAATTTATAGTTAATCTTTGTTTCTAGCTTATTTTTCAATTTATGTGTTTATTTTGCAATACAAATTTGCAAATAGGATCTTAAAATTTCGCAACTTTGCGAAATTTCGCAGGTTGCACTATTCATGCGAAATTTCACTCTCTACTATTCATCAAGTACAGCTTTATTTCTTGCACTATGCATATATATATATATTTATTTATAAAAAAATTTTTATTTATTTTTTTATTTTATTTTTATTTCAAAAAAATTTTGCAAAGCTGTAAATTTCAGCCCCAATTTGTTTTCATCATAACATTTTCATTCGAACTCCGTTTTTGGAGTTTTTGGTACCATTGGAAAGCTTAGAGAGTGCAAAATCCAAATATATTTAGAAAGAACACTTTTGAAATTATTATGAAAGTGTAAGTTTCAAAATTCTTTAACTGTCACTTTTTTCCTCTATTTTCTTCTCATAACTTGTTTATTTGAAGCTCAAATGGAGTGAATAAGGTCTCACGGAAAGTCAGGAAGTCTCCTATCCAACAACGAGCATGATCTCATCAAGGAGGTAGCACTTCCTCTTTCAATCTTCAATCCAAGCCCCATTGCGAACAATGAGACATTCGTCAGGGGGAGAGTTAGCGAAGGAAGTACATTTATTTATGTTTTGTTACTATTTTGAGTGCTTCCATTTTTTTTCATGTTCAATGGCTTGCCGGTTTTCCTTGTGAAGTCAAGAGTACTATACAAATTTTAATTTTTTCAAAAAATTGCACCCACATTTTTTTGTTTTCCCTAGCCTGGAGTTTGAAAAATTGAAACTTTGTCCAATTCTATTGATGTTGGGACGTTCCAAGCCTAATCGAGTGGATGATTAGTTGAATTATCATCGCTTTCTAATTTTCTTCCACCTTTAGCTAACCACACACTGTGTACATTAGGTTTCTTCAATAACCTGAAAAACTGCTTAGCCTCCTAAGCCTTGCAATAACCTACCCTAGTTTCACACCACCTTTACTAGGCAGGTTATGACCCTCATGAATAGGAAGGCCAATGTGTCTTTCTAAAATAAAAAAGAAGTGAAAAGAAAAAAAAAAAAGAAAAAGAAGAAAAATTGTAACGCTTTGGTTTCAAACCCGAAAAGCACGATCCGAGGGGCATATAAATAAAGCCTTTAAAGCTCGTGCCTAAGCCAACTGGTCAGGGAGCCACCGACTCTAGTGCCTACTACTGGGACGGGTGGAGGCCAGAAAGTTGCAGCCGGAGTCTCGAAATCATTCAAGTCCCGGGGTAACCCGAAGAGTTACAGGGTTGAAAGATCCTATGACTTGGTGCCCTAAGCCTTAATTGGTTGGGAGTCACCAGAGATCCCCCGTTACATGGACTTCTCGTGAGGTCGATTCTCGAAGATTGCACCCCTACAACACAAAAAGAGTCATGGGAATAAGAGCGGGTCCCGATCTATTTAGGTCAAGTAGCACATCCTAAGCGAGGCGTGAGTTTGGTTGGGGAGAGGCCAAGATTTTATTATTGAGAACTGATCATACAAACACTTAGGTTCTCGTGGGTTCTATTGATTTACCAAGAGGGAGGCCTCTTTTTGATACTAATTTTGTATGGCATTCATTCTCAAGATAGCTATCGGCCGGATGATTCTTACTTAGAGTTAGGCATTACTCATTCACAACCTTTTTGAAATACCATTTTTGTGAACATCATTTTGTTATCGTTTTGTATGCTCTCCATTTCTTTCTTTCTTTCTTTCATTGCTAAGGGACTAGCAATGTGTAGGTTAGAGGGTGTGATTAGCGCCCAAAAAATGCTATTTTGAACCCTATTTATTATAGGTTTTGAGTGCTTTTTGTGTACTAATCATTCTAATTAACCCGATTTGCACATTAAGGTCTCGACTATTCACTGACGCATTTCAGGGCTAATTTCCAGTTTTGCAAGATAACTAACAAAATTGTCGAAGCCGATCCAAGCACAAAGAATTCGAGTCAAACTCAAAGATCGGGCAGCATCGTAGACCATAAGGAAAGAAGAGCAAAAAGTGAATAAATTGGAGCACCGCGAAATTTGGTTCCTCGCGCACCGTTTCACTTCCTACAAGCCACGCTATGCCCCGCTTTTAATTTTTGTTTCTTCCCATTTTTGCCTTATAATAGTTAAGTAACTACTTTTATTCATTTCGTAATTTGTATTGTTTTGGGGGCAGATGAAGCCCAGCAAACATCATCCGTAATCTGTGACTGACTTTTGGCAACAGAGAGAGGGCGGTAGTTTCCTCTGCCGCTTCCTTCCTTCATTTTATTTCATTTCTTTCCATTCTTCACTAGCCAAACACCCGAGGATGACAACTCCTGAGGATGAGCGGCCAGAGACTCGCCTCCTTAGCAGAGGGTCACCGGGCATAGGATCTAGAGTAAAATGAGAGCCCTCGCTTTTCACCTGTACTCACCGGTCATCCGTGTTCTCCTTTACTCTAGGTTTGCATCCTTCGATTCATGTTGAATGGTCAAGATTGCACCTTTTAAATACTTGATGCTTATTAATAGATTCTCAGATGTTCATTAGTTACCATTTATTACCCATTGTAATGTGAGTCATGAGACTCGCTTAATCGATCGAGAACATTAATGGCCAGTGAATGCCATTTTCAGAGAAGTTTAATAAGGGTTAGTTTTTATAGCTACATGAAGATCCGGTTCGGGAGATGACTATAGGTCACCCTCTCCAACACGAGGAAAGAACCCTAGAAATCCTCATTTACCCTAGAGACTTAACCCCGGTGACCCAACTCTTTAAGGAGCCTTCTATTTTATATTTTTACTTGTTTTATTTTCAGCCCGGCAAAACAATCAATCCTCACTGCTTTTAATAACACCCCAACCAAACTCGAAATTCACCGATTTTAATCTCATCAGAATCATTTTAATGAATAAAAACCCATTCCCTAGCTCGACTTAGATCACTATAACGCAGTAGTAATGCCACGCACAAAGAGGAATTTAGGTTTATAAACATTGTGGTGGATTCCGCAATCCCTACTCCGTGGCATGAATCAAAGCTAGAGTTCGGTGCCTTGGAGGGAGCCTTTGCATGAGTGCCCTCCCTTAGGATTGTATGAGGATGGATGATATGTCGGCTGCGAAAGCTAGAGATCTCGGGATTCTACTCACAATGGACCTCGAGGGTTGCTGACATGTCAAAGTTTGATGTAATCCCTGGGATGGATCAGCTGGATGTACTTATAGGAGTCGCCATCGACAGAGCGCAGAGGTTACCGCCACACGCAGGATGCGACTCGTGGCGCCGATTTCGTGGGGATGCTGATGATATTTTGCCCCGCACAGCTGTAAGAGTCCGTGTGTCGTGGATAGTCGGGCGTTGGCTAGTAAGCCTTACCCTCGAGGACGAGGCGAGACTGCACTCGATCTACCTTTAGTACCGTAAGTATGAGGATGTTTTTCCCGATGAACTACCGGATTGCCTTCGCAAAGGGTCAGAGACTCAGACGAAGTTACACTTCGTACTTTACTCCATCTCTATGACTCAAGATAGATGGCACCAAATGAGTCTGTAGGAACCTCAGTCCAAACTACAGGAGCTACCGGACAAGGTTCATTAGACCGAGCACTTCACCCAGCCGGGCGCCCGCCTTTGCGAAGAAGAAGGACAAGACTCCTTCTGACGTGCATTGACTACGCATGCTTGAACAGGTTACGAACAAGAATCTAGACCTAATCGAGGATTGATGACTCTATTTGATCACTGAGAGGAAAGCGAGTCTACTCCAAGATGACTCGCACCGGTTACCATCACGAGGGTTAGGAGACAGATATCCCTAAGATGGGCCATGGACGTTAGCATAAAAATTTTGTAATGGGATGCCTTAATTGACTACAATGCGCCAAGAAGATTCATGACTCATGCATGTGGTATTCCAACCTCATCTAGATCACTTGTCATAGTCTTCATGGATGATATTTCGATCTACTCCCACCGCAGGGAGCATGAGTATCACTGAGACATCTTGCAGCTTGCCGAGAGATCATCAATCAGATGCCAAGTTCGCAAGTGCGAGTTTTGGCCATCGAGGTGAGGTGTTTTGGGACACATGGTGTCAAGATCGTGCATGCCGCTGACCCAGTGCTGCTGAGGGCCGTGATGAGTCGGGAGAGGCCAAGTCAATTCGAGGATACGTGAGTTTCGATCGGGCCGGTGCTACGTGATCTATCGGTGGACATCGACAGCAAAGACCTACTTACTTAGATCGACCAGAAGGAGGTTGGAGTTTGATTTGATGACCTGGCGGGAGGAGGCATTCTAAGAGCGAAGAGGAGACTTACTAGCTCCTATCTCGATAGTCCCAACAGGGACAGGGGTACACAGCTGGTATCAGTGGATGCCTCGAGGGCCTGGACCAGATGTGTTTTGATGCAAATCAGAGAGGTAGCAGGTTATGGTTCGTCACTGAAGAATCATGAGTAGAATTACTCTACACATGACATGGAGCCAAGGGTCGAGTTCTCGCCTTGAAGATCCGGCACCACTACTTATACAAATGAGGAGTTCGAGCGATTCACTACAAAGTCCGGCGATATTTTCATGCAAAGAGACTCATGAGGCAACGCATGGATGGAGTTCCTAGAGGATTATGATTTCACTTTGCATTACCATCCTCGTATGAAAATGTGGGTGTCGGATAACAACAATAAGTCACAGGAGCATCAAGCAAGATAGCTTCCTCGAATGGCTATGCTCGAGATCGCAGATGGGCCAGATTACAGCATCGCGAATGTGCCTGGCGCGTACGCTGGGGGAGTTTAGCACTAAGCACCGCTACCATTGAAAGCGTAGTGATTGAGTCCTAGCGTGACGTGAAGATAGTGTCCATCAGTGGACCGCACAAGCAGTACATGTGATTTGAGGGTCGACCATTCATGTAGATGGTAGTCTTCGGTATAGAGGACGGGTAATGGTTCCCTAGATGAAATTAGAATCAGCTTCGTCTCTTTTCTCTAAATTCTATTTTGTTATTCTAAAATAAAAACTTGTAAAAGACCAATTTGATGTATATGTGAAAATATGGCCAAGGGAGTGAATGTGGTAAATACTCAAAAAATGATTTGAAACAAAAGTAAGTGTACTCAAAATCGAATGAAAAGTATTACTAACCTCAACCTTCCGCAAGTGCACGGGTCATAAGGCACAAAGTGGACTCTAGGAGTTCCTGGACATTGCATCTACGAGGATTGGAGGTTCTCTCTAATTGGAATTTGATCACACCCCGATTACAAGTGGGCTCTTCTACTATTTAGGCTTAACAACAGGATGTGGAATAAAAATCAATTAAATTGAAACAAAAAACTGATTTAAAACTAATCCTAAAATCTACCAAATAACAACTACTTAATTCTAAAAGGTATGAAGAGAGTCACTAGATGGGGATAATTATTTACAAAAACAGTTTGCATTTCTTTGAAAGTGCAATCGCTTAGAGTTGAATGCTAGATTTGTCCAAGAGCAATGTAGTATAGCTTCTACTTCTCCATACACTACATGATTTCACTATCTAACACACCATATTCCTTCTTTTTCGTGACAAATGGGTCGGTATTAGCTACTTGTAAAATTTGGCACTCTTTTAAGATTTGATTGTTTTTCTTTTTCAATACTTCACAACCATTTTCTCAGACTCAAGAATTCTCGTTTCATAGAAAGGAAAATGCAAGCCTTCTCCAATGTAATCGTATTCGTCCTTCAAATCTAATAAAATTCACTATCTCTCGATTAGATCTTTTCTAACACTGATCAAGATCCTTTATCAGACTAATATGAGAAACCTCTGATCGTAAATTGATACATCATTCAATTAATCCTCACCATGAGTAAAATTGTTCATCAAAGTAATTTCAGAGTTCATTAGTTCCAAGATATTAGCCCAACATACCTCTAAGTTACCGCTCTTACCTAGAATCTCCATCTCTCGTGTCACTCGCAGGGCCTCCCGAAATCGTAGCAAAGATACACTGCCGCGACATTAACAACTAAATGGGCCGCTTAACTGAATCATGAGGTGATCGTTGTGGCCCAACTCGTAACCCTTTTCATTATATCTTTGTGCAAATAATGTTTTCCATCTAAAAAAATAATTTTCTTTTTTTTCTTTCTATTTTTGCATTTGAATTAATAGGAGAAGATGATAGAGCTCCAGCACCAATATCAAAGGGAGTTATGGTCATGACCGAGGAAAAAATTGTGGGAATATTGGGACATCGCCAAGATAGCATGTTAATGAACATCTTTTGCTTGACATCTTTGTAGTGCAAGGTAGAGTTATAATAGACTTTACATTTTCGAGACTCAGTACTTATGGAGGTTCAACAAAAGCAACGTGATGGAGAAAATCAAGCACTTGGTAGCTCGACTCTGACAAAGAGATAAACAACAATTTTGGGAGATCTTGCATCATCTGATCAAGTTAAGGGTCTTATGATTTGCTTCTTTATGATACATTGTTGATGGGGTCTTATTGTTTTGGCTACCATGTTAACTAATTGTTTGGTGTCGAACATGTTGTTATATAATACTCTATTTGGTTACTTAGTTGTTTACATCATATCTTTTGTTGTTATCATCAAAATGTATGGTTTTTTAATAGTATTAATGAAATTATGTGTTATATATTTCTATTTTAGAAAACGAGGTTTTGAAATAGAAATGTTTATTATATGTTCAATCATGTTCATACAGTAATAAAAAATTTAATTATTATATGAAATATCACTTAATTATTTATACATATTTCCCAACAAAAAACTATTATGCTGAGAAGATATTTTGACAGAAATAATTTTGTTATAAACACTTTACTAATATTTTTAGGAATAGAAAGTATTTTGTCAGAAAAATATTTATCAATAAAAATTTTGTAACTAGTAATTGCTTGAAACTTTTGGGACAAATTTTTGTTATTTACAGTGATGAAAATATAAGCACCACTAATAAAATATTTCATTGAAAAACCTTCAAGGACAAAATTGCATTTTATAAGGAAAAACTATAGGTAACGAAATTAGATATTTCGTTAGGAAACTTTTAGCGACGCGTCTACGGCGATGAATGTGATACAAAATACTTTTCGTTGAGAAATATTTTTACCAACGAAATTTAAACTTTGACTAACAAATTATTTTATCATTAAAAGTCCATTTTGTTGTAGTGAATTAGGTTTTCAAATCAAAGATTCCAAGAGTAAGAATTTTCCCAAATACATCAAACATCAAACCCTAATCAAGTTTCTTGACTCTATGCCTTCTAATCATTTATCGGGTTTCATGTTTTCAAGTTTTAGAAAGTTTTAGGCTTATAAGTCTAAACATTGGAAAATTCTAACTACTAAGAATCAAAAGAGGAAATGAATACTTACTTGGGGTTGATGTTTCTTGAAGCTTGAAATCATTTTCTTTGAAACCCTAGCTTATCTCTCATCTCCTTGAGAGAAAGACAAAAATAAGGATGAAGAATGTTAGGATTTTGTAGAAAACCCCCCTTTTATAGCAAAACATTTCTATATTAGCTAGGAGCCCCTTCCAACTTTGAGAAATTGCAAATCAATCATTCTTACTTCCCCCTTTTGTTTTGTTTTGTTTTTGTTTTTTTATGTATTTTTAAATTATGGATATTACAAATTGAAATAAGAAAAGCGCAACAATGTAGCGCTGAATCTAGAAATTAAGATTGACAACTTCCGTCAACCCGCGAAGATTTGTGAATTATTAAGATGACTTAGACACCACATCATTTAGTCCCCTTTTCTTAGGACTCAGGATTTAAGGAAAATCGGGCAGAGTCTCCTTTGTGCGGGAAGCTACACTGAATACGACACATTGCATTTTCATGGCAACTGTCTAGATATTATACAAAACGACCACACGGGTCCACATACAGTAAAAATGTACGTAAGGCCCGTTATCCATATAAATACAATCTATATCAACGAAGCCACCAAGAGTTATTACATCACTCTTAATACAAAACATTATATTAAAACTAGCATGTTCTAATATAATATACAAAACATGGATCAAGGCCACAATCCGGCCCACTTCATGATGTTGGCCTCTAAGAACAGTCTGCTTTGCACATGTCACGTACACGAAAGAAGTCCCCTGACGAGGTGATACGCCAGTAAAGATAAGTTCTACAAGAACTATTCCACCTAAATACACATGAATGTCAAAACAACGAAGCACACCAACTTAGGACATGTAATCCTGGCATAGAATCCTACTTTGTCATGAATGAGACACGACTCATCATGCCCCATATATCAGTCCTCAGACTCCCTCAGAGCATGCATTTTGCCATGAATGAAAACCCGTTTCCAAAACAGGTATTTGTGTTTATGATTAGTGCCCAATTGCTATTTTGAACCCATTTATTATAGGTTTTGAGTGCTTTGTGTGTCTTATCATCTTAATCTTTGCGATTACACATTAAAGGTCCCTCTTATTCGCGATCGCATTTTGTGGCAATTTTGCAGTTTTTGTGAGCTAATCATGCCAAAATTGTTGAGTCGATCCAAGCACGAAGAATTCGAGTCAAACTCAGCATCATAGATCGAGAGACTAGAAAGGAAAGAGAAGAAAATAAAAGAAAAATGAAGCGGAAGAAAATGGAAGAGAAGCGTGAGAGCAGGTGGCGATAGACGATAGCGCGGGAGAAACCTGGATTTTAGCTAGGCTAGAAAATTCCTTTGACGATAACGAGATTTCTCAATTTAAGCTATCTCTTATTAATTTAAGCTAATGCTTGAATGCACTATTCCTAGCGAGAATTTTGCATTTTTAACTACTCACAAGAATTTATTAAATACTAGCCAGAAATATCGCTAACTGAGAATTGCCAAACCAGCAGCGAATTTTTTCTATTTCATTTCATCATGGTGATTATCTATGAAATTGTGATCCTGTGAGAATTCTTTGCCTCGTCATGTTTTGTAATTAATGTAGGCTTCATTTTTTGGTGTATTACTCCCTTGTCCTTTAATTTAGCCAAATTGTTAGGCTTTCTTGTATTTTCACACATTAGGGTTGGCTATATAAGCCACCTTATAAGTTTGTAACCCTAACTTTTCACTTCTCAGTACATACACGCAGCTTTCATTTTCTTTCCAGTTTTCTCTCTTCTCTCTCCTCTTTCTCTCCCTTTCTTGGTTGCCCGAACACCCTCCAGGATGACAACTTGGAGGATGAGCGGCTAAAACCACTTCCTTCTTGAAGTAAAGAGCTGTTGAGGTGAGATCTTAAAGGCTAGCTGGTGGTTTCCCTTCATTTTCATCTGACGAGGTTTTGTCATTTTGGTTCCCAAATTTTCATTTATAGGTTTAAAGCTCTTTGATGTGCTTTCTTTGGCCAATACTTGGCAAGCTTTTAGGGTTTAGTGTATTCTTAGCTTTAGATACACTAATATCCATTAGTTGCCCTTTACGAGCCACTGAGGTAGGTTAAGGGGTTAGGGTTTCACTGTATGTGCATCCACTTTTGATCAATGCTTGGTAATCTTTTGGGGTTCGTGGATGCTTGTGGTAAGATCACTGAGATTCATTAGTTGCCCTTCACGAATCATTGTAGGATGAGTGGGGCAGGTTTTCCTTTGGCCAGGACCTTAGGTATTTGAGTAAGGTGGCCTGTCAGGGTTATGAGGTTTAGTTCTTAAAAGTTAAATGAAGATCCCGGTTCGGAGATGACTATATGTCATCCTCCCCCAGCCTTGAGAAATTAACCAGGGGACCTCGGTTGCTTCAGGATCTTAAACTCGGTGTGGCTAGCGAGGGAGTTCTTTTTCTTATTTTTCTTCATTTTATTTCGGTTGCAAACCATCCACTTCCACACACAGCACCCAACCAAACCCCAAAATCCAAAATTTAATTCACCGAGTTTTGATTTCACTCAAATCATTTGTCTGAAGAAAACCCATCCTGTGTTCGGCCATAGACACATTATCACTGCAGTGGCTTGACTACACGGCGTGGGAGGAAGAATATAGGATATAAATTTTGTTGATTCCGCTCACCCTACCGTGGCACGAATCAAATGGGCGCCGTTCTTAGGGGATGGTGCCTTAGTGCAGTGGCAATTTGGCCCAGACACTTGTGATTGTCATCACAAGTCTTGGTGGAGCCCTATTTTATTATTTTACAGTCATTTTTTCTTGGATTTTATTTCCTTTGTTAAAAAAAAAAAAAAAAAAAGTTATTACGGGGTATTTTGGGTTGCCACAGCCTGGCTGCGAATCCATTTCTGTGGATAAAAAATTCTAAGGCAATCGGTTGGGGTTAAGTAGGAAAATTGGCGAGAGAAAGTGGAACACCTAGAGGGGAAGAACAATATAATGAATATTTGGTGGAAAGAAACCCTAGGGCATATATGACAATGAGGGACTATAGGGACCTTCCATATCAGTGGCAACAACCTGTAGAGAGAAATCCAAACCCACCTAGATCTATGAGTGAATAGAGACCAATGGATGGGTACACCTCCCTCTGAGTGTTACCCGACTTTTATGCACCTCCTCCACATCACAATATGCCTCTTGGTCTCGGCCTCAGCCACCATGGCCAATCTCCCCAATTGGGCAAGCAATTCTAGACCTTACCAAGGCGGTGGGTGATCTTTGTGGTAGAGCTAAAGGAATTCAATGCCCAATTAGAATTGAAAAAATCCATCTTGAAAAGGAGATTCCACTGGACGAAGATTAGATGGAAATTTGAACAATGATTTTGAGCATGGAATGGGACTGACACACTTGAGGTCCATTGAGACTGGTGGTCGGCAGCAATGTCCACCAGAGGGAGGAGTGTCAAGTGGCACCATGGTAGAGGAGCCGTGCCTCGGCGACCTGAGAAAACTGGTGGAAGATTTTGAATCCTCGGGTTGGAGTGTATTTATGCACTTTATGGGAGGAAGGAAGGAGCGACCTTCCCATTGACTGAGAAGAGTAGTGGACATGATACATTGGAAGGGACCTAAGAGCTTATCATTCAACCAAACCCCATAGATTTGGATCCTAATGCCAGCCTTGACAAAAATAACCTTGCTAGTACCCCCTCGTGACCCGGTGTACATGACCGCCACATGCAATGAAATCAACACATACGGCTTGCTCTAACCATAAAGTCCAACCCATCCTTTGCATGTCATGCAAAAATTCAAAAAAGTTAATTGGCCAATGTACAAGCTTTTGCCACCACTACATCAAAGGCAACGTTTGCCTGCATGGCATAGTGGATGGTTAAGTCTTGGGTTCGGGTTTAGACACGAACCTCTCGGCATTTTCTAATCTCCCCCGACTTTTTGTTTTAATTTTTTTCTTGTCTTATCTTGTTTTATAGTATTTTATTTTGGTTCGTTAATTTTTCTTCTTAGGCTTTATATAATTTTTAGTTAATTTATGTTTTTGGGTGAATTAATTTTACTCTTACGCAATTTTTCTTAATTTTCTTGCATTAATTTTTCAGGTTTTTAGTGAAATTTTGGAGCTTATTGAAGGGGTGAGCCGAAATAGAGCAGAGTACCGCATAATGAAAATTTGTAATTCTAGCCAATGTGAAATTTTCGCTATAGATAGTACGCTAAGTGCGAAATTTAGCTAACAGCGAAAATCCTGTGAGAAGCGAAAATGAAAATTTATTTGAGGAACAGTGCCTAGCGAAATGGATCAGCATAGCGAAATTCCTAGCGAAATCAACAGTCTTCCACTACAAGACAAAACAGTGCACAGTATTTCCAATTTGTTTTTTTCTTTATTTTATATTTTATTAAAAAAAAAAAAAAAACGTTTGTTTTCTTTATATATTATTTTTATTTCAAAAAAAAAATATTATTATTTTATATATATATAATAAAAATTGTCTTAAAATTTTGAAAAAAAAACGATTTTTAATATATAAATTAAATAGTTTTTTTTAAATTTTATTTTATTATTTATTTTATTTGAAAAAAAAAAAAATTTCAAAATTTTAGCTATTAGACATAGCGAAATTTTATAAACTTAACAAAATGAAAATTTTCGCTAGCTAAGCGAAAGTCAGCTAGCTCTTGAAATTTAAGCAGCGAAAATTTACCATGGAGCCCCACTTTTGCCTCCCAATTTTGTTTAAGCTCCTTTTTATCAAGACTTCGTTTTAGCGTTCTTGGTATGGTGAAACTTAGAGAGTGTAGAATCAAATATAAACCAGAAGAACATTTTGACACTTTTATGAAGGTGTAATTTTAAAAATGCTCCAACTGGTCACTTTTCTCTCTTTTCTTCTCCTAACTTGTTTATTTGAAGCCCAAACGGAGTGAATAACGTGTCGATGGAAAGCTTACGAAGTCACCTATTCAGCAATGATCACATCTCATCAAGGAGGTAACACTTCCTTCTCTAATTTTCCAATCCGAGCCCCATTTCGGACACCGAGATGTTTGGGTTGGGGGGAGAGTTAGCAAAGGAAGTGGCTTTATGTTATGTTTTGTTATTATTTTGTTCAAAGCCCATTTGTGATGTTTAGTGGCTTATGGGTCCTCTTTCTATAAAGTTATTGTTATACTTCTGACTTACTTTTCAAAAATTGGACCCGTTTGCAATCAAAATTTTTGTGGTTTTTGCCCTAACTTGCAAGTTGGAAAATTTAAACTTTGTCCAATTCTATTGATGTTAGATTGGTTCCATGCTTAGTTAGTGAATGATTAGTTGAATTCTTATTGATTTCAACCTTTTCTTCCACCCTTTAGCTAACCACACCTGAGCACATTAGATTTCAATGATAGAATTTGAAAAAGTGTGCAACCTCCTTTACTTTGCATAACCTACCCTAGTTTCATTGACCGCCTTTAATAGGTTAAGGACCCCTGTGGAAAAAGAAAAAGAAGAAAAAGAAAAAGAAATGAAAAAGAAAAGAAAAAGAATAAAAATTGCAACGCTTTGCCTTGAAACCCGAGCACGGTCGGGGTATGTCGTAGCCTTTAAAGCCAGTGCCTAAACCTTATTTGGTTGGGAGTCGCCGACTTTGTGTTCGCTACATGG